>PVKA01007094.1:30442-79744 GCA_004027165.1 Ctenomys sociabilis
TTTTTTTTTTTTTTTTTTTTGGTACTGGGGATCAAACTCAGGACCTTGAGCCTGCCAGACTGCCAAGCTATCTTGCCAGCTGGATGCAGTTCTTCAAAATCTGACTGCCTAAGAAATAGAAAGCATTGTGCTTCTCAGCCACAGCTCCACAAACACGACAACATCACATAAAAAGATAGCCAACAGAAAGGGCTGGCAGTACACTTAGAAGGTCATCTGGGGTTTTTTCTTTACATTATAGTTTTACTTTCACTTTTTCTTTCTTTCTTTCTTTTTTTTTTTTTTTTTTTTTTCAGAACTGGGGATTGAACTCAGGTCCTTGCACATGCAAGGGACACGTTTATTCTACTGAGCCATCACCTGGCCCCTCACTTATTCTGTAGAGTACCACAACTCAATAGATTCTGAAAAATATATATCTAAGACCAAATTTGAGCCAAATATTATCATATAAACACTCTGAAAGATAACACAGAACACTTCATTCCAAGTAATTAGAGCTTATTGGAACCTGCCTGTATTCTAGCAGTGGAAATTCCAAAGCTCTTATCTGACAGGTTAATGAGGATTTGAAATGAATAGTATTACTAATGAGAGTCTTTAGAAATTAAGCATATCATATTATTATTAACAATGCAAGAGCTAAACTTCCAGAGATTAGATTACATAGGATAATTTTGAAATGTGAACAAGCCAATATCAAAGTGACAGGCTATTTCCAAGTGGGAATAAGAAGACATACAGTATGGAATAAAAATTAGGAATGGATAAGACAATTAAGATGTTCCTTTATTTAAATGTCTCTAAGTAATAGAAAATGTAATAATTTATCTGATAGTAGTCTGTGCAGTGTGTGTGTGTGTCTGCATGTGCTCTTATTTTAACCATCTACCTTAAGTATTATAAAAAAGAAGAAAAAATAAATGCTGGAATAACGTTTTGACGTTATGAAAAATTTGTGTGAAATAGCCCAATTATACTAGTTCAGGAAGTTTTACTCTAATAGAAGAAAGCACCTAATTTTTCCAGTTCTCCAAATGCTACCTTTTTTCCTCATACACTGAGTCTAGACTAAGAAGACCATGGTAGAAGTTTTCAAAAATAGTGTATGATAGATGGACTTGGTGGTGAAGGCCCAGTAGTCAGACCTGAATCCTCCTTTGCACCTTTGAAATACGTTATCTCTCCTGGCAAAAGCACAGAGAGAGATTGCACTAGGCAAGCTGTGGAGACATCCCCAAGCAACACGATGATGACACTCAGTGAACTCGAAGAAGGCTCACTGTTACAGCAGTGGGTCCCAAGTGGTCAGTGGGGCCAGGCCATGGTCTGCAGAGATCCACATCTGTAATGGGAACCAGAAGAAGCAGGGCGTTTGGGGAGCAGACCAGGGGGGCAGGCCAGGAAGACCACTAGAAATGAGCACTGAAGGAAACACGCAGTGCCTGGCACTTGGGCAGTGTGAGTGGCCATTACTCTGGGGAAAAGTGAGTGGAGTCAAGAGGTCCTGAGAAAGTAAATGGGCCGCAGTGATTAACTGACTACACAGAAATTATATCTTTTATGGGCCCTCCAACAATTTCTAGAACAACCTCATAAAGTGGATAGATTATTGACATTTTATAGTAAAAGAAGTAAAAGTTCAGAAAACACAAAATTCATGGGGCTTTTCTCACTCTCTCTGTTTCTCCTCCTCTGTTTTTTTGTGGGCTTTTTATTGTTTTGTTTTTGGTTTTTGGTCATTTTCTGTACTGGGAATTAAACTCAGGACCTTGTGCTTGCCAGGCGAGCACTGTGCCACTGAGCTAGCTCTCCAGCCCACTGGTCCCTTTTTGTATTAGCAGCTTTCAAACACAAAAATTTGCTGGATCAATAATGTCACAGGAAATGCCTTCTGATCTTGTTTGTTTGTTTGTGGTAACGTCAGCTTTATTGGCTTTGGGTAGGAACTGTACCCTGGCTCGGGGCAGAGTCAGCCCTCACAGGTTGCTGAGTTTCAGAAGCGCTGGCCCAGGGACTGGTGACTCTCCACATTCTCCTCCTTGACACTGGCCAAGGTCTCGTCCAGGTCTTCGATGGTTTTCTCTAACTTTGCCACAGATCTGTTAGCAAACTCTGCTTGGCTCTCAGCCTCCTTCAGTTTCTCCTCTAGTGGTTTGATCTCCTCTTCATATTTGTCCTGTGTGGTGGAATACCGCTCTGAGGCCATCAGGGGCTTGAAAGCCTGGTCCACGGTGGGAAGTTCCTCCTGCAGCTGCCTGGCTCAGCTCTCTGCCACAGCAGCTCTCCCTCTAGGATCTCTGGGTTCCTGGCCACCTCCTCATTCTTGCAGTCTTAGTCCTCAGCAATGTGCTTGGCCTTCTCCAGCTGCATTTGCTGCAGCTCCACCCCTTCCTCATCCTTCACAGCCCTGGTCTCAAGGACCTTCTTTCCGCTCTGTCCTGTCAGCTGCCTCCTTGGCCTCCTTCAGCTTTGGAGGGCTGCAGCCAGGCCCTCGGGGGCTCGGTCCACTTCCTCTACCAGCAGAGTGCAGTGGCTCAGGCAGGCCACACCTGCCTCTGCACACGTGGCCTCCTCTTCAAGCCGCTGCAGGCTTTCCTGGGCATCCTGCACTGCTTCTGCATACCTTCCCACCTCATGCTCTGTCCCCTCAGCTTCCTGTGGAGGCCCCGCTGCTGCTCTTCCCCAAGCTGCTCGCAGTCGTCCTCGGCCTGCTTCTTGCCAGCTTCAGCCTGCTCAGTGCAATCAACGGCCTCCCCCTTATCCAGCTTCAACATCTGAATAATCTTTGTGGCATCCTTGGCTGATGTTAGGGTGGGCTGGGCGGGGGAAGCAGAGTCCCAGACTGCAGGTCTGCATTGCTGACCTTGTGGTTGTGGTAGCAGAACTCAGGGGAACTGAGGTACAAGGGGTAGTCCTGCCCCAGGAGCTGGGGACCTGCCTCTCTTGTTGCTTTTAAATGTATGACTTATTCAAATGTATCAGAGATTAGAGTGACTTTCTTTGAAGTGATGAGGTGCACGTCCTCCTGCACATAGAGATGTGACAGATATTCTCAAGCCACCAAGGACAACTAAGTGACTGTTGGATGTCCATCCATCTTCCTGGACCAGGTGGCATTACCAGAGTTTAGGGGACATAGTTTAGTATCTGTTCACTTAATGAGTCAACACATCTCTTGCATCTAACCAGGTTTTCCAGGTTTTTTTAATGTCAAATATATTTTAAAAAATATTTTTCATATTTTCATGTTGCATGATCACTTCATGAGTTCTTAAACAAACCCCTCTTCATATGATCCTGTCACCCATCTCCCTAGGCAAGCAATCAGCCCCATCCCTCTGAAGGTCACAGTGCTATCTGCTTCCTTGGAAATACTTTCTAGATCAGTGCGTCTCCACCCTTAGCGTGCATCTGAATTACCTGGGGATCTTGTTAGGGCACAGTTTTGGACTCAGTAAGTCTAGAGCAAAGCTTGAGAGTCTCCATTTTAACAAGTTCTCAGGGGATGCTGACGGTGCTGGTGCAGGGAGCCACAGTTTGAGTGACAAAGTGTTCCATGCACAGAACATATACTAACTCATGCAAAAAGGTGGTGCCAACCTGGCTGACCTGTACAGAGCAGCGCTGCATAGTAGCAACCAGGCTACTTCCACCACTTGCTAGCGGCATGATAATCGGCTACATGATCTCTCCCCTTTAACTTTTCTTCCCTGTAACCTCAAAGTAGTATCTACTGGATAGACTGTTATGGGCAGTAAATGCATAAATATATATGCTTCCAATAGTGTCAGGCACAAAACAAGTACTCAATAAATACTAGTTCTTACCAACTCACCAGCTAGATTCAACATTCATTGACATAAGAGGTTGTTTTATAGCTTATTGCAACCTTGGCACTTGTCATATAACATCTCTTTATAGAGAAGACAGAATGTGGGGGGTTGGTGTGAATTTTGCTGAGTGGTTGTAGTATGTCTCTTAATCTGAACAGTATTTTTATGAAGTCTTTCAATAGTTAATTGCTCTGTGTGAGACCTCCCAACCCATTTTACCCATTTATGGAAGTGTGGAATATTGTTTAAGAGGATTTGTTATTATATATTAATTATAAGTGACTAATTTATTTTTATTACTAAAAATGCATTTGTAGCACAAGCATAGAATAGTGAGCATTAATTAAATGATGAATAACAAATGAGGTCAGAGATTCTACCCTGAGAAAAAACTATTTTTATTGCTAAGTTACGGACATCCATGGATCCCAAGAATCCAGAGTACAGAGAAGAAAATTCTGGGGAGATTTCAAACTGGAAAGAAGAATTCCACTGTGGCCCAAGTGCTGGGTAGATGGAATAGTCTCTGGTCTTTAAGGCATCTTTTCAAATTCCTAATGACCACAATCACTAGAATAAACTGGAAATGATGCAAGGTACCCCTGTCCTCACGGGTCATCCACCTATCTACTTGCAGGCCTTATGGCAAACCATGCCACAATTCAGTGGCTTTAAAGAACTCATCGTCATCTCTCGTATTTCTAAAATTGATCAAGCTCAGTAAAGCCATTTTCTCACTCAGGTTTTCTCCTGAAGTTGCAGTCAAGTAGCAGATGGGGCTGGTGGTATCTACATGCTGACCAAACAAGGTGACTTCTCACTTGCTTGTCTGCTACCTCACTTGGCTGGTACTAGTTAGAGAGCAGAATAACGATGATAGGGCATCCTCTCTTTTGGTAGTCTCTCCACATGGTTCCTGGGGACTGTCTCACTGGATTGTGACCTCAGGGTGGTCAAACTCTTAGTTGGGGCTGGCTGTCCCCCAGAGAATGCACCCCAGGAAACCTAGGCAAGGTCTAGAAGTGTCTTTGATGTGCTTCAAAGGTGTGCCATGGCTCCTCTGCTCCACTCTATTAGACAGCCTGGGTTGGAAGAGTGGGGCTGCACAGGGCCCTGCCTCAGGAGGGTCTGCTGGGTGAGGTCAGGCTGTCCTGCTATCACCAGCACAGACCCAGGGGCCTCTCGGCAAGTCCTGCCTCACATGCATGTGGGAAAGCAGGAGCGTGTACCTCATCTCAGACCGACACAGATGGGGAAGAGGACAAAACCAGGAAGCACTTTTCGTGAGGCTCCCTCCTTGGGTTCATTCCTCAAGAACTTTAGATAAATGTATCTATTAAGAACATGAACAAATTTCTTTCAAGATTGTGAAGTTCACAATCAAACAAAGACAGACTAAAGACCAGAGTAATTGTGAAACAACAGAACTGAGATGAAGTTTAGATACCAGGGTGTTCATTTCTTCCTAAATGTTTTCTCTGAAACATTTAGCCTTTTCTGAAAGAAATGCTTGGATGGCAAATATTGTAAAGAAATATATTATCTGTTGACTGAGTAATGAAGTGAAACCAAAAAGCCAAATACCTGCTGATTCCTTCCTGCCAGAAGCTCTGTTGAACCAGTTCTAAAAGAAATCTCAGGCTGGTGAGATAGCTCAGTGGACTAAGTGCTTGCTTAGCAAGTGCAGCGACTGGAGTTCAATCCTCGGCACCACATGCCACACTGGCTCTACCCCCAGGCACACTGAGCTGGTGACTGGGTCAGGGTGTGGTAATCCCAGTACTGGGGAGGCTGAAAACAGGAGAACCAATATGAGCCTCTGCTGTGCAGTGAGGCCCTATATTAAATATAATAAAAAATAAATAAATGAAAGGAAATCTCATGGAAAAGGGCAAAAGAGACCCTTTCCCCTTGAACTTCTGCCTTCCTCCCCTCCTCCTGTAGGAATCAACCAAAGCTATGGAGTTCCAGGAGCACACTGAATGCATCCAGGCTCTGGCTGGACTGGATTTGGCCTCTCCATCTCTTTGCCAAGCCAGATGTTTTCATTTTTCAGCAACATTTTTGCATCTCTTATCTTTCCCTCCCATTCATAAGTGGATAATTAAAATTGATTGCACATCCACTGGATATGAGGTGATATATTCAGTGCTCTTTCCAAAAATCTCTTATCTTCATTTTGCCATAAAGCGGGTGCTAGACATACACAGTTGCCTTCGTAGGCATTTATCTGTGGGCTGCAGGCAAGTGTTAAAAGGCGTGAGGAAGGTCACCAGCATGCTTAGCGCAAACTACTCACATGTTTCTTCAGTCCAGTGTCCATGTGATCCTCATGCATCATTTCCACACCCAGTGACAGTGTTTCTGAGGACTGTCTGGAACATATGAAGTGTACATTTCTTATTTTTTTGCTACCTCTGTCTGTCCAGCCCCATTTTATCCTTTGATAAATTTCCTTTGGGGAATTTGGTAAAACTGCCTCCACCTGCTGCCTCCACAAAGCATATTCCATCACTAAATCCATCACTAAGCCAAAAGGAAGTTAGCTTTGGAATCAACACTCAAGTTAGAATAAGAAGATCCCATTCCCAGAATCTACATGTATCTAAGGAGAGGAATAGTGTTCTCTCCAGAGGGCAGTGTGATCAGAGCTCCCACGGGCATCGCTGACACAAGGACAAAGCTAATACAGAGGGAAATCAAGCCAGATGGGTATGAAAGGACACAGAGTTCCATGGCATTGCAGGAATTTCTAGATCTACCCATGTCTAAAGCTACAATGCCAGTGAGCACTTGACACACAATCCAATAAATTTTTCTCACTTCTTAAGCTATTTCAAATTGAATTTCTGTCATTTATTTCTGTAAAGTCCTTCTAGTACACAGTTGCTTTAGGTCAAACCAAACCAAAGCATTCTATTGACAAAATAGTACAATCATTCGGGGATTAGGAGGACCCATCATTTTGGTAGCCATGGGGATGAGTTTGCCAAAACCACACAGCAACCGAGCAATTGAAGTATTTCAACCTCTGAGTGAGAGAAGTGGCATGGGCATTCAGGGATTTTTTTCTCCTGCGCACTAGCCTGCTCATCTCCATCGGGATTGTAGAAAATGTATTTTAATAAAGTGATTACTTACAGTGCAATGGGCAGCATTAACAAGAGATGATCACCAGGGGCTAGTGAGAATGAGGGGCTTCCCACCCTGTGACACCAACCTTCCCTTAGAGCTAGACCCCTGGAGGGACCACTGACAGGAGTGGTGCTTGCAGCAGGACTCTTGCCAGAAATAGAGAGGGCAAGAAGAAGTGGCCCCGTTCCTTTCCTCTGCCCTCTGATCTCCTGCCAGTGCCTCCTGTTGGCCACACCGAATTGGAAGCCAGCTGGCAAAGAGCCCCACGGTACACACAGGAAACAGGGCCAGGGAACAAAGCACAGTGTGGAGGAGGAATACAGATTGGCAGACAAAGCAAAGGACAGTCAGGATATCTGCCCATCCTCTGTCTTGGCAAAAAATTGTTCTACACCATTGAAGAATCTTTGCGAATTGAAAGAGGTCTTTTATTTCTAACCTTGTGTTCAGAGATATAATGTTCACTTCCCAGCATTTCCTTCCTGTCTTTGTTCATAAGAATCTGTACCATTTCTTCTGAACTGATTTAAAAACTTCTTCCTTTCATTATCATATAAACCCTTTTTGTCCTATATTTCCTCACTTATTCCCTAGATAGCATTATATACTGAGAATACAGAAGAAAATAAAAAGGGACCTGAGGATGCTCTGAAGCCAGGCTTGGGAATGACAAAGAGAGTGTTTGATGTTCCTCACACTCTTTGAAGAACAAATACACCCAAGTGCATGGTCTTTAGCAAGATGAATGCTTGCACACGCTAGGAAGTTTGGCTTTGTTTTTGTGCACTCTCAGCATAAATCTCCTGTAGACATTTCTCCTTAATGCATACAGTATGCAGAAAATTGTTTTTGGGCCATAAAAATGCAGTAACAGCTCCAAAGGAGCAATTACACCATGTATTGTAAATGCACATTAAGACTAATACACCACACTTAAATAAACCTCAATGAATTCAGAGCTGTGGTATCACAAGTCCAAAGGTGACTCAGATTAGTTCAAGACATAAAGCCCCTGGGGAGAGCACTTTACTCCATTGTGTCAATTACAGTGATGCAGGTATAAAGCAAGAACTTGATCCCATTTTGCTGCTTTTTTAAAGGGGCTTTGGCACCCAGAATGAGGCTGCATGCACAAAAAAAAAAAAAAAAAAAAAAAGAGTTTATGACAGCACATTCCCAAGGAGAATTTTTGCAAGCCCTCTGCCTCTGGTGAGCCCAGAACACTCAGAAATTATTGTACCTTATGCAGTCGACGAGTCAATTACTGAGGTTCTATGCCTGGTTTTAAGTAGACTTTATTTATTACTCTTGTTATGGCTGAGATGTGGAGGACCTTAACTGTAATGTGTGAATCAGATTCTTCTACTGCTGTATTACAAATCTCATTGGATGCAATGAATTTGCTTTATTCAAGTTCATTCTGGATTAACAGAAAGGGAAATATGGATTTCTTTCATCCACATAAACAATGAAGACTTGTTAGAGACTTGTTTCTGATGTTTATGGATTTCTCTTTAGTGCATACAGCCTATGGAAAATTGTTTTTAAGCAATAAACAATAATAGTATTTTGGGACACAGAGGTACTACTGCTGTATTGTATTTAGCCTGCTGATAAATTCCTCTGGCCTATTTTTTCCTATGTAGACATAAAAAAACAAAGACAAACAATAAATTTTCCTCCCTCCACTGCAACCTTTTCTGCTTCTACTTTATTTTCCACTACATTTCTCGTTTGATATTACCTTTTTAAATTGCTAAATATAAATATTCCACAATGAATGTCTGTAATTAGGTTGTCTGCTCCCCTTCAAGGACCTGTTAGAAAGAGAAAGAGCTTTAATCTAAAGCAAACTAACAGAGCTAGAAGTTAATTAGAAATTAGCCATATATCCTGGGTAAATTATTTATGCTAAGCCATGTGTTACTGTAAAAATAATATACATTTACACTGACTATTGTAAATGTAAAATAATTAACAATAAAAGGGAAGATATTATCCCTTAATAGAATCCTTTTGCTAGGACCAATTTAATTTTCTCTCTCGTAATATTGAATGATAACCCAGGGTCTCTGCCTTGTGTGTAAAACACAAAGCTTCTTCTAGCATCCTTTTTTGAATTTGCTTCTCTTCCTCTCTCTCTCTCTTTTCTACATGAATACTTGTTATTTGACTTACATTATCATTTTGCATGCCTTTTTCTTATTTTTCCTCCCTTTTTTGTTCTTTTTCTCTTTCTCTCTTATTTTTTTTAATACAACTAGTAGACATCTTCCATTTCTAAACACACTTTTTTCTTTCCCCTTCTTTCTCTCTTCCCTTTCTCTGTCCTATCCCTTTCTTTGTGACATTCAATTTTCTTGGAAAATGTTTATTGTTTGAGCTGCTCAAGAAAATCCCTGGAGTGCTTACATAAAAGACAACATATTTTAACTCTCTATCTCTCTCTCTCTGTCTCTCTCTGTCACTCACTTGCTCATTCATTGTCCTTCTTCTATTAGTGAAGATAAAACATCGCACTGGACCAGAGCTGGACTGTGCTCTCAGCCCACATACGAGCCTATGGCTTTAACCTAAAAGCTGCAATATGTTTCGTTCCCATGTGAACACATAAATGCAATAAAATTTCACAGCATCCCTTTGGGAACAAGGCATTTGTATTCATATCTTTCTATATGCATAATCAGTATTAAATACAATCTAATGAAGTGTCTTTGTGTCTACACTGCAGCTACCTGAGAATTCTCCTTACAAAACATTCATTGATTTTTTTTCCCATTCATGTCTGGCAGCAACAAATACTGTGCAGCTTTTACATGGTTAGTGTAGGTGCTGTTAATGTAGTTTCCACATCCATTTAAATGCAAATCTTCATGCAAATAATCACTTGGAGGAAGAGAAAAAGAGAATGTGTTTTACTGAGGACAAAGCTGGAGGGATAATAGAAAGCATGAATAGGGTGTCGGCGGAAGGCTGCACAATAAAAGCCTCCTCTGCACGAAAATGAAAACACATTAATGACAGCACAGAGGATTTCTCAATAGGTTCTTACAGTATTGTTGTATGCAAACATGATTCCCAGCAGGTGAAACAAAATAAATGAATTTTGAAGAACTGTACACAAGTCTCTGGAAGCAAAAGGTCAAACCCATTGTACAACACCCCCTTGATCAATTGCCAAAATACTAACTGTGGACAAATATTTATGCTCGAGAAATCCAAAATTTAGGATCAAATAGCTCATTGTCCAAAAGGCTCAATTGCTGAATGTTATGGAGAAAGTATTTCAACAGGAAAGCTAGAAATGAGCTGGGACTGAATAAATATCATTATGCTAGAGAACAGCAACTCTGAGGCTGAACTTGGCTCTGGGGAGGGCTGGATTGTGATCCTAGGGAAATTTCCAATTTGCACTATTTGCAAAGAAAATGTTACATCAACAAAGGTTAAGTGCCGGCACTAAGAAAGGCAGAATGTCCTAGGGCTTCTCCATTATTTCTATTTTAAGTACTTCTCCAAGTTTCCCTTGGATGCAATCAAGGGAGTTGACAAGAAACCAAGGAAGTTGCAAAATAATAAGGCCAAAGGGCTGGCAATGGTGTATGAAAGGAAAAAGTGACCTGTTGGTGTTACATATTTCCAAATGAATAAACCTCTTTGTGATTCATGTTGTTATATTTGAAAAAACACTTCAGTGTTTCAGTAGGTTTCATGATTTGCAATTGCTCCATTTGATGGCATCAACAAAGCAGTGGAACTTGGAAGCCTGAATTAGGGCATATTTTGGAAGAATTTCAATAGACTCAGGCAGTATTATATGCTCTTTAACTTGGAGTGAGTTCACATTTCTTGGAGAGTACAACTGGCTAGAAAAATCACTTTTCATTTCTTTGGCAGTGTATCATCCAAACAACTCTCTCAGCCCCCTACACCACCTTGCCAAAAGGATAAAAAGAAAATAACAACTCTGTACACATCTTCTATATTAACTGTGATTGCCTATTTTCCCCATCGTTGAAATATTTTACCCTTTAAACGACTATGGAAAACAGTTCTCTCTTATTTGTTAATGTGCTTATTCATTGTCCTTTGAGCTGCCACTAGGATCCCCAAGAGCACTGTCTACTTCGCACGCCCTCTGACCATTCCACATCAGCATACTCTGTAATGATGATTTCAGCCCTTTCACTTATAATCAGAGTTGGATAAATCCTGTGAAAGACTTGGCTCGACAACCAGACATCAGACAGGACTGAAAGGGAAATTATTTTTCGGCTTGAACAGAGATAGTTAAGATTATGAAGGAGAGCAGCAGAGACAATTTGAACTTTAAACATATTCCTAGGTCCCCAAGCATTAAATTATTCACTGGAATGATTAATACACTGATAAAACTTATTTATGCTGATACATATGTATTTAAATTATAGACTTAAGCTGCCAGCTATTTTAATTATTTGTGTTTATTAAAATGGTACTTAAATTACTGAACATATTTGCTATTAAATCTATACTTATTTATATTTTTACTCTTGTTTCCTCATTTCCTTAAGAAATAGGCCATTATCTGGCTTACCCTAACATGATACACTTGTCAGGATAAGCTAGGTAATGAATGTTATGTAAACAGCAAGTCCAAAATTCTCAGTGATAGAAACTAACACAGGTTGCTCAATATCCAAGTGGCTCCAGGAGTTTGGGGTCCAGCTAATGTCTATGCACTGATTCAGTCATGCAGACCCCAAGGGATCCACTTTCTCATCATAGTACCATCCAAGACTCACTGTCACCACAGTGAGAGGAGAGCCCTGCTACTGCAATTAAATACTCCAAATGGGTAGTGACATACATCATTTGTTCTCATAGCCCCTTGGCATGACTAGTCCCATGGCAGCAAGAGCAAGCTGTGACCCTCCCATCTGCTCAGAGGACCCAGAGCTCCGGACCTGATTCAGTGTGGAAATCTCTGGCACAGAAGAGCATGTTCAAATTACACATGATTGTTCTCCTTAGAAACTTTGCCTACCACATTTGAAGTTTCATCTTGGATTGTATTTGTAGGCTTATCTCTTTTGTGCGTGGTGGATGAGAAGACCTTGGAGGTTAGGAAAAACAGTTCTATAACTTTTTTAAATATTAACTGACGTTGATCACAGGAAGTACTCTATAAGTGTTGATTTAGTGAAATGAAGCCATTCTTCCTAAGACAGTCAGCAGTGTTTCCTTGTCATTTCTTGATCTAGACATCAGGTCATAAGTTTGCAAGATTACCAATGACTCAACACACAGAAGAAGCAAGAGTAAAATTCGGTGGCCCAGTAGACCAGCTCAGCAAATACTGATGAGCATGTTTTCTAATTAAGATGATAGGAAAATATTTTTAAGAGCTTCAGGAAAGGAGATGCTATGCCACACAACAAAAACAACACTGAAAAATTTTTTTGGCTTTGCCTTTAACTCACTTGGCAACCTATATATTTGCATCAGCTCAGCCTTGGTTATTTCATAGAAGGAGCTACAGAGGGCTTTCCTCTGGATACTTTATCAATATGCAACCGCAAGGAAAATTTATATTGTTTGTTTGTTTTTTCCAGAAGAAAAACTGAGAACATTCTGTCATCTAGACCTTCCTAAGAGATTAAGTCTATCACCCAGTGGGGTTGTTTTGTTTGTTTATTTGTTTGTTTGGTTGGTTTTTGTTGTTGTTGCTTTGTTTTGTTTTTTATCTTGTGGCCAGCAAAATCTACCCTAGACAACATAAGGGGAAAGCTAAGTATTACAGAATATAACAGAGCTCAGAAAATCAAGGGTTATTTGAAATGACAGGTTCTAAACAGAGCCTTAGGAAAAGCTTCCATATGGACTCTGGAGAATACCAGTTACAGTGTCTGATTATGGTGTGGGCCTCAGCTGTGTTCCCGAAGCACTGAGCCTGGAAGCTGCCTTCGCAGCACCAGGGCCAAGCTTTGCCCAGTCCTTACTCAGAGGCAAGCTCTCTCGACGCACAGCCACCCCTCTTGCTCTGTTCCTTTTCTGCATTTCTATGTCCTCACAGAGAGCAGCATCAGAGGCAACCCTAACCGCAAAGGACTGCATCAGATTCTGCTTCCTCCTGACGGGACGGCGTGCTGTATGGGACAGCGCGCAAGTGAGATCAGCTCTGCCACACTGACTCTTCATTCCTCTCTCCCAAGCCCCTAAACCAAAGGCAAGGATATTAGGGAACTTGCCTGTCATGAAGTAGTGATGTTTTTTCTGGGGAAATTGCAACCCAGATTTTATCTTGAATACCAGCCTCCCATGGGTGCTTCCTCTCTCTTCAGGCAGAGGTGAACAGGAAAACTGCTTCTGGAAGAAACCAGGAAAGCTCGCTGGCTAGGAACTGCCCTTCCAAACTTTTCTGGAGGTGGATTGGCACAAAGAGAAGAATAGAAAACTCTCTCACCTTTGTAAAACAAAAGCTCTGTAAAATATTGAAGGCATAGCCAAAGCCTTGATCTCGGGCATGACTTTCAAGAGAGGATTCTGAGAATTTAGTAACAAAAGCACCTGATTGGTAAGATTCCTTTTAAGTTCCTTACAATGCATGCTGAATACCTCAGGACTGTGAATGAGAAGAAAGCCTAACATCAGAGGAGCAGTCAGACTAGGTAGGCAGCAAGCTGATCCCCTGCGTTTTGTTCCTAATCTAGACTCAGGTGTTTGGCTTCTCCTCCATCTGAAGTACACTTTACAGACAAAACCACCACAGTCCACAGATGCACAGGTAACTGTGTATCTGACATTTGTTCCTCTGCATCCCCTGCCCGCTCCTTTTCCTGGGATTAATTAGATGTGAGTAATAAGGGAAGGGCTTTTCCCCCATGAAGCTTGAAATGCTACTTGTCTGTTCACTGAGTTTACTTTTGTGAGCTAAGATACAAAACCCCAGTCCTACTTCTCATGAAAATTTATAACAACTCTGGACTCTGCTATCTCTCAGGAAAGAGGTGTATGTGACCCTGAAGAGTGAGCTGCCCATCCAAATACAGTTGCCCCCCTGCTAATCATGCACACTGGTCACTAAACCAGTGTCTGCAAAACAATGTGCTCCTTCGTTGGAAATTAGAATCCTAAACCAAAGCTGACACCATCTTTAAAATCATGAGGGCTTGTATGTAAATCCAGCTTCCACTAGAAACTGCTGGAGTAGCCATAAAATCTGAAATGATGCCTGTATCCTAGAAAACCCTTTGGCCTACTTTCTACTGGGAAGGATCAGAAAAGAGCTCTCGTTCCCCTTCCAAGGGTGATGAGAGGATTCCTGTCCTCGCCGTGAGAATCCCCTGAATGTCACCTGTGCCCTGACTCCTTCATGCAAATGACAAAGGAAGCAGAGATGCCGCAGGCAGCTCACTTGCAGGGCCAGCAGCTCTGCCCTCTTTGAGGCTGAACCGGCAGTCTCCCTCCCCACACCTCCCTTTGTGTTCTGAGGCGCCCCGTTTCCGGCTCTGTCTCGCTTCTTCGGTTTCTCCTGAGCTCCGAGTGCCGACCACCTGCTAGGACTTCTCAGCCACCTGTGCTGCTTTCGCTTTGACATCCACTTCCTCCTAAAACCAACTGCTCAGCTCTCTTCAGAACCTGCATTCAGAGCCCAGCTGTCTCTAATCTGCTCACCTGTTTCCAAGGCTCCCTTATACTAGTTTGACTTGAAATCGTCTCTTTCTCCTATCCAGCTTGTACCTGAATATTCCAGTGCCCTGCCAGGCCTTCTACTCCTGCCAGCCCAGCACTGCCTGGCTGAGTTCAGTGTGAATTAAAATCCCCAATGCCTTCAATATTCTTCCAAATGGCTTTTCATTCAGCTTAACACCTACATGTTTTGCTGATTTAAGAGTGCAATCACACCTTTAAAAAGACCTCATATTATTCTATCCTGAACACCTGGTGATAAATACAAGTGAAAGCAACCACAGAGGTGAGCCGGAGCTCAGCACCCACACGTGTGCTAGGTTGGATAGGTATGAAGCGTCCCTAAGAATGCTATGCCTTGGGATTTAGTGATTCAAGACAATGATAGACTGTCAGATGCTTCTCTTTGTGTATACAACTATAAAATAAGCACTCTTTTCTGCATGCTCCTTGGCCTCTCCAAGCCGCAGGCCAGTGTCCGGCTGTAGCAGCACAGCTTCTGGGCCTGCAGAGCAATAGAAATACAGCCGTGATGGGTAGCAGTAGGTCTTTTCCAGAACTTCCTAGTTGGCACCAAATGCATCAGTAATTTTGATTTCCTTATTTGCCTTTTCTGTACAAATCAGAAATCTATTTACATACAATTACATTACTCCTCACATAACTTACTTTTTTTTTTTTTTTTTTTTTTTTTTTCATTTTTTTTTTTCTCCCCCTCTCACTGCATTGGCTAAAGGGATTAGATTAAACTGTGTATAGTCCCACATTTTCTACTTCACTGAAAACTGGCTTTTGAGACCCGTATAATTTAAATCCAGTGGGAAGACTGCTTTTTAAGTCCTCTGTCCATTTTTACACATTAGAGGACGACTCACAAGATGGCAACCAGAACTCAGCACCAGTCATGAGGGCTTCATGCCTCATCTAAAGCCAAGTCTTAGAAGCAGCCTAAAATTCAAAGTTCACCACCTGCATATGGACATTGGCTTGTTTTATTCTTCTTTCTAAAACTAAAGCCTTTTGAAAGGAAATGTAGAAGCCTGGGGGGCTCCTTTGTCTCTCTGTCTCAGAACAGACTCTGCATTTCCTAACAGCCCATGTGCTAACTCAGCACCTGTACAAGCATTGGAACAAGCTGAGGATTAAGAAATCATCAGGTTGGAGGCGATCTGTGGCACCAGCAGCATTCACTGCCAAACAGCTTATATCAAATGTGCCAGTGAGAAAAGAGCCAGCGCCTCTGCCATAACAAACAGCTCCTGGAAGAGAGCTGAGGGGGAGCAGAAGCAGAGACATGGACAGCATCTGAAATAGCCTGGATGGTGCACAGTGCTCTTGCACCAATAGAAAAAGAATGATTTTATGGGTGGAGGCAACATCACTGAGAACTAGAAAGGACAGGAACACTAAGGGAACAGGTTGCACGGCCCCTCAGTAAGGACCGTGAGCACCTACCTGCTTTTGAGCAGAGAGTGTCTGCACCTGCCCCCGGAGAATGCGAGCCAGGTCTGTCCTGCTAATCTTCTGGAAGCCCATCTTGAATAGGGTCAGTTTGGGAAATGTGTAGTGTTCTCATCTTCAGAAAATTTCAAGAGCAACACTATAGACTGGAGATATTTAGTTCAACCTGCAGATCCTAGAACTTGAACAGATCAGCTGTGACCAGAAGAATAATGCCAGATGAGGGCCCTGGGCCTTTGCTCTGCACCTAGGGGTAGGATGGATCAGAGTCCCAGTAGGGGACAACCCTAAATCTTCTGCTGGTCCCATGGGCAGTACTTCAGTGACATATCTCATTTAACTTTAAAAAGCAAAGAAGGCATTTCTTACACATTCATATTTAGAAACAAGATTTCATACCTATAATGAGTAAGAGCTAATATTTTCAGTAACTCCCTTTAAGTTATGTTTATGTAACACTTCTCCATTTTATAGAAGATGAATGTCATTTCTCTATGAGTATAGCAAGAAAAATGCTCTTAACTGCACAGGGGAAGGTAAGAAAAGGTAGTCTCTAAAAGGCCTACTCAAGCTGGGGAGATAGCTCAGTAGAAGAAGCACTTGCCTGGCAAGCATAAGGTCCTGAGTTCAATCCCTAGTATGGAAAAAAAAAAAAAAAGTGTGCCTGCAAACAGGCCTGGGGCCCTGGCTTCAATCTCTGGGCCTACCATGCTGACTCTGCCCCCAGGTGCTGAGATGGCAATTGAAACAATTACATGGTGGCAAGCACCTGTAATCCCAGCCCTTGGGAGGCTGTAAACAGGCAAATCACTATGAGTCCAATCGAGTACTGAGACCCTGAACACCATGTAGACCCTTCCTAAAAGAAAACATACAAAAAATAAAATACCTACTCAAGTTGCCTGTGCTAACACACACCTATGATCCCAGCAGTCAGGAGGCTGAGGCAGGAGCATTACTCTGATTTTGCTGCCATTCTGGGCTACACAGTGAGTTCAAGGCCAGCCTGAAATGCTTAGCAAGACCCTGTCTCAGTAAAACAAAAAATAAGTAATTAATAAAATAAAACACAGACTCACTCAAGTAGTGTTATGAAGCCAGTTGGTAGTTTGTCTCCGCAGTGTCTGTCTCCTGGGGTGTGAGGAGAGCCGGGCTCGGCTTGGCCCGTGGCTGCTCTGATGTCTCCTAGGAGCACAGGGCTTCCACCAGCTGCCCTGACAGGCTGCTGGGAATCTGTCTGTCCTTTGCCATCAACCTGTTAGAATTACAGCATGGCCTTTTAAAACTGGGTTCTGAACATAGCACGCGATTCATGTGGTGTCAAGGAAGGGCGCTACAGCGGCAGAGTAAGCGACTTTTGGAGAGTGTCGTCCTACCCGCCCCTAAAAAGAAATCTTTTTCCTTTCCTGCACTTGTTTCTGGTGGCCCACAGAATGATACGGCATGACACTGAACAGTCGCTTCTGTGCCTGCCAAGCAAGTGTGTCTGCCCTGAGCGGCGTCCACATGGCAAGCTGAGCATTCTGCACTTGTACTCGCCTGTGGATCCAGATTTCCATTCCAGTTTCCTACCCAAATGTCAAACAGTAATAAGGATTTCATCTGAGAAGAAATATTGTTTACTGAAATTCCATAACATGTTTTGACAGCAGGAAAGTGGAGCTTTTGCCCATTTGGTGAGAATCTAATGTGTTATATGCCATCCTCCCCGTGTGTATAGGAGATTTAAGAAGAAGAGAATTTTATCTGTTCCTTGAACAGAGATCAGAATACATTTAAATGCTGGTTTTGATCATTCTTATTTAATAAGCAAGAATAAGCAACTGGAAACATCTAAGATGCTTTGTACATTAAATAGACATTAAATATTCTATCTGTTCTAGCCACTTTGCACTGTGCTTTTAATGTGTCGTCAAACAAATTTGCTGAAATACGGTTGCCCTTAAGTCTGCTGTTTGTTTCTTTTTTCCAGTACTGTCAAGCTATTCTGAAAAGTCCCATGCATGTACAAGTAGGGAAGGGAGTTCTTATAACTCAGCGGCATAAGTTCCTGCCTGGCAAGTGCAGGGTCCTAGTTCGATCTCTGGTACAGAAAAAAAAAAAAGTTCCATTTATAGAAAACAGAATTTAATGATTTTCTCAAGATAAAAAAGCACAAATGAAAAGAGGCTTGGTAAATGCTTGAGCTCGAGCTCTAGCTAAGAGCCTGGCTAGCATGCTAGCAAGTGGCTGCTCCGTCCCAGGCACAGGGCTCCAGCTACCAGGGGAGCTGCTGTCCCCAGTTTCCTTGGAGCCCTGGGGAAGCCATGTGGCTACAACACAGCTTTCTCTTCTGCCCTCTGACCCAAGAAATGTTTCCATCAGATCTCTAGCTAGTCACACTGCACAGCTCAGTGTTTTGTGCATTCACTGCTCTATCCGTCACACCTGCCGTGTCCCACTGCAGGGTCCTGCTCAAACACCTTCCAGCCAGTTTGCCACACCTTCCCTCTCCCAGCTGCCCTTACAGAAGCTTGGGCATATGCCAAGTGGGCCGCTGGGGCAGCCTCCCGCTGTCCTCCTGCCTGTCTGCACTCCCACAGCACGCCTCCGCTCTTATCTGGACGACACTTGTCTCAGTCACCGCTTCGGCTAGGGCTCTGCTCAGTGTCTTCCCTGGCTTCCTCTTCCCTTAAGCAGGAGGCCCTGAGCACTGCACTCAGCGTCCTGCGGCCCGTCCGCTCCAGCTCTCCAGTGTGTGCTGGCTATGGCTGCCTGGTTCCCCTCCTGGTTATGGCGCACACTTTGCATCTTTGGTGTGTTCCCTCTTCTCTCGCAGGAAAGACTTTGCTTTGTTCCCGTGGCAGGCTCTTACATATCTTCCAAGTCCAACTCAAATGTGCCTTTACTATGAAATCGCTCCACATCTTCCCATATGCCTCTTTCAGAACTCTTGCCCCAATACCCTAAACATGTTTACTGACATGTCTGCCCTCACACTATGCCACGGCTCCCTCCAAGACAAGGGACGTAGTGTCGCCGATGTTCCGAGCAGTGTCTATCTCACAATAAATGTGGACGCGCTGTAGTTCCACCTTCTGCTGATGTTTCCACAGGATCAGGAAACGCGCTGGGAGCTGCCTTACTGGAAGGCCAGCCCAGCCTCTTCAGCCTCAAGGTGCTCAGAATAAGGCCACAACAGTAAACTTGGACAGCTGGGGTCCAAGTTTCTTTCTAGCTTCACAATAAACTCTACAATTGCCTGACCTCTATGATAGTGATGGTGGCCCCCTCTCTCTTCAAGGAAGACCTTTAGGTTGTGAGCACCAGAGCACAGTGCTGCCCATGCCACCAGTGGCCTCTGTGCTGCCCAGAGGCTCCATTCCTTGGGTCACCTCACAGAGACAGAGGTGGCACCTTTCAGTGAATGACCAGGTGAATAAAATTGCTCTAGCTTTTCTACTTTGGTTCATAAATTTCTTTTTTTTTTTTTTTCCAAGATCAAACCAACTTTTTTGCTAATTTTTTTATTTTTATTTTTTATTCATTTTAATGAGACAAAAGATCAAATAGCATTGAAGTGGTTTCAAACTAGGTTAGTAGAACAGTTACAATAATTAATACATCACATATTGTTGTCTTCATAGTAGTTATTCAGGGGACAAGATGCTGATACGATATCTTATCTAAACAATATTAGTACAAACCTTTCTGCTCAATGAACTAAGAGAAAGGAGCTGTATATCCATCCTATCTTGTCTACACACACACTCCTACACACACACACACACACACACACACACATATATGTATGTTTCACAACAAAACAGCATCTTATTTATACTTTTGCAAAGTTAGTAACATGTGACACAAGGTTTTCTAGTGACGAATAGCTGACTTTAGCCACACAGATGCTTTTCTCAGGACTGAGGTAGCTTGTTTGCTTTAGGCACTGAGGCTGAGTCCTGCCTCCAGACATTTGATCCATTTCCTAGCTACCACGGCTCCCATGGCTCTTTTGCTTTGTTATGAGATGTGTGTTCCGCTGCAGTTAGAGAAGCTGTATTTGGAGAAGTCTTTAAAGGACTTTTTCATATTTGATGCCAGTCCAAAGATTGTAGGTACTTGAACTCAGCAAAACAACCCAATATAGTCCAATAGTTGATAATAGTAGTGAGTTACCAGTACATCTGGCAATTGTCAGAAGTTGTTGACTTGATCCTTTTACAGCTTAGCATATTAATATAGCTTTTTTATACCTCATGGTTAAATTTTTCTGCTGGATGGTTAAGACCAAGTTAAAGCAAGACTTATATAACTGAAAATGTAACTTTTGCTATCTGATATGATTAATAAATTTCAGTCTTGGCACTGTGTCCCTGTTTCTAAAGGCTTTTATTTTTATTTTTATTTTTATCAAAGAAGACTAAATTGATCTGTGAAAATTGATTCAAATTATATGCACATGTACCTATTAATAAGAAAAAAATATTATGAGGTGTTTCTATAAACTAAAAGTAAGTATTCAGGTTTAATTATAGTGTTGGCATTTTGAAATAAGTGGGTTTTAGATAGCAGTTTGGCACTCAGGCTCTAAAAGGTTCTCCATTGCTGACTTAGGTCACCCAAAATCCAGTGGGAAAGTAATGAACAGCACAGCAGAGGGAAAATTGGCATCCATGAGCCTGTTGTAGGGGAAATAACCTGAAGCACAAAGAAACACACGCAAGCACCAAACGGCTCCTTGTTGCTTTAAAATATGCACTCACACATTTCCAACTGGTTGGTTTTGCCATTGAGAAAATGAAGAGCATGACAGTAATCAAATAACAGGGCTGGAGAGATAGTTCAGTGGAACAAGTACTTGCCTGGCAAGCACAAGGTCCTGAGTTCAATCCCTGCTACCACTGAAAAAAAAAGGAACTACTAGGAGTTGTGATGCTGCAAATAATATACTTCAGTAATTAAACAATAAAAACACTTGATATGCTTTTTCCCTGGATAGACCACTTAGTAACTGGAGCCCCAAAAGGATCATTTTATAACTTGCTGTCAAGAGAAATGCTGCCAAACTTGGCTGGAAAATTAAAAGCATTTGACTCTGAGGAGCATGCTGAGTCTGACATCCCCTCCCCAGTGCATGAGCCGAGTGGGCTGACATCTGACGTGGTTGCTTGCAGGAACAACTGAGACTGCTTCGAAGCCTGGGGGCTAAGGGTACCTGAGCATGTGACCATCCCTTGTCTAGCACAGAAGCGCCATAGCACATAGTTATGTATGTAACCATGATTTAGCATGGGTGAGCACACATCTGCTGTAAGAATGTAAATATGAGGTAGCGACCTGTATAAAAATTATACAATAAAGATGCAGGTCACTGTTTCTCTGACTTTCTGCTCCATGCTGCTTGCTATTGTTGATGATGTTTTGTACACTTGTGTTCACCCACAAAATTCTCTCTTAGGCCCTTCAAGAGGCCTAACAGCACCACTGAAGAAATCTTCTCTGGCACCAGAAGCTCCCAAAAGTAATAAGCTACTAATGTATTAATCATCACCCTTTTAAGTTGTAAAAGAAATAAAGATCTCCCCTCCTTACATCTGCTGTAACTAATGGTAAACTATGGTAGAGTAACACCTAATGGTCAACTTGTAACACTAGGCTGAACTGAGCCCATGTGGTGCTGGGTGTGGAAGACCATCTGGGGACTGCTGCCCGCAGCATAAGAAGAGAACTGGAGGGGAAGATGGTACTGCAGATTCTCCTGGAGAAGTTTATCCTACTAGCTTCCTGATATGAACTCTGCTATTAACATTAGAGGAGCTCAGGATCTTGTTGTTGCTGAGGAAGGCTATGGTTCTCTTTATGGAAGCTCTGGTCTTTATCTTAAATGTCACTTCCTGGACCCAGTTCAGATCCCTCAGCCTACTGGCAAAGATCCTTCATCTTACTTAGCATTACTCCCCACCCTACCCTTCCTGTGGCACTCTTCCAGCTACCTCTAGGGTTTTCCAGTGGAAACTTCCCTGGACAGTAAGAGCTACCATAACAAATTAACAGCACCATAGTGGCTGAGAACAACAGAAACGTATCCTCTCTAAGTTTTGGAGACCAGCAGTGCGAGCAAAGCTGTTTACACCTCAAGTGTCTAGGACAAGGTCACTATTTCTCATAAATTTTGCAGGGCCCCAGGAGAAGTGTACACAGCTCAAGGAGCTGATGCACAAAGGGATTTGGCTTTCCCCTGAGATAACATAGACAACTTCTCTCTTGTTTCCCATGTGACCACCAAGACATGATGTTCTATGGAAGATTAGATGCTCTTTATTTTCTGGAACTTACTTTCCCTTAAAATCCTCTGTAAGCAGCTTCTTATGCTCATTGTATAAGTAGACACAATGCAGGTGTCAAGCAGCCCTTTATCTTATCAGAAGAGGGGCTCCACCTGGCCTCAGCTCACTGCACCTTAACTGTTGTCTTCAGTTCTTCATCCCTCATCATCCTCTCTTTGGAGTTTCAAGAGCTGTATGGGATATGGAAGACCAGAAACCCAAAGTCAACGTGTTAGAAACAGTAGTATCTTCTGGAGGCACTGGACAGAGGTCTGTCCCTGCATCTGTCCTGGCTTTTGGGGCTCCAGCAATCCGTGGTGGTCCCAGCTTCCACAGACCACTGCCACCTTCTTCATATTGCCTTATATCCTCTGTCTGCTTGAGTGGTCTGTATGTCTGAAATCTCTTTCTTTTCTCTTACAAAGACAGAAGTTTTTCAATTTAATATTCACTGAAACTCCTTTGTTAATGATCCCAATAACTTTAAGCATATCTGCAAAGATGCTGGGCTTCCTTCCATATTTTAGGGCTGATCAAAATTCAACTAACAGCATGCAAAATATGCAACAATTAAGATTATAAAAGGGCTGGGGTGATGGCTCAGTGGAATAAGTACTTCTTGGGCAAGCACAAGGGCTTGAGTTCAATCACCAGTTCTGCCCCCTCCCAAAAAGAAAAGATTATAAGATGAAGGCAGGCCAGATAGCTCAGGGTACTAAAGTGCCTGCTTAATCAAGCACAGTGACTGAGATTCAATACACAGAGTGCTGTGTCTGCCCCACCCCGAGGGCGAGCTGAGACAGAGAGTGAGACTGGGCATGGTGGCACATGCCTATAATCCCAGTGCTTAGGAGGCTGAAAACAGGAAATTTATTATGAGTCCAATCTATGTAGTAAGAACTTGTGGACCTTGCACTAAATACATAAAAAAGATTATAAGATGAATGGTTATACAGTAAGTCTTATTCCATGATTTTATGCCTTGGACCCCATCCTTCCTTGGTTCTAGCTTCTCCAATTGGCTGGCCACCTCCTTTGTCACTGGTTCCATCACCCACTCCACGCAGGGGCTTTTCCTGCCTCTGTGCCCCAGATACTGCTGGTACTTACACCTGGGCTGAATTTTCTCCCCTGATTCCTTATCATCTGACTGAGGCCCAGGGCCACCATACCAAGGCACAGGTCTCTCGGTGATCACCACAGCAGAATTTAACACTGTAATTTTATTTGGCTTTTGAGTGCTTTTTAAAAAAACTGTAATGAATTGGCAATTTTTAAAAATCAAGAGAACCACATGAACACTAGACTCCTTGAGGAGCACAGGCTACTTTCTGGCACCACAGCAGGACCCTGGAGCTGAGCGGTGAAGACCGGCTACGTCTCCTCCCAGATCTCATTCTCTTATACCCCAACCTGTGGCTCACTGCCCCTGCCACCTGCCTCAGGAAGCCCTTGCCTTGTGTCCTTCAATAAGGCTTAGCTTCTAAACTGTCTGTTCCCAAGGAAACTTTCACCTCCCGTCACCACCCCCTTTGTCCTGATCTTACTCCACTGCTACTCTGCAGAGGTGGCCCCCACGCACAGCCGTGTGCACACGTGCTTGAGCACATTTCCAAAGCCAGCTGCCAGACTCCCTTAATTCTCTTATTTCTCTTGTATACATCCCTCTATCCCTCCTTCCCTCTCATTCTTGCTCTCCCCTTTCCACACTCCATGTGTGGCTGGCCATCACCCCAAGGTCTCACCCACTTTGGGCAGTGCTCTACCACTAATCTACACCTCTTTTCACAACATATTATAATATCCTATAACACTGTTAATCCTTAAACAGCAGCACTGTCCAAAGCAGAGCACTACTAGCCAGAACTAAATGCCTGCTTACCCTGGAATCCGTAAACGGCCCCTTCTTCGTGTTTATTCTTTCCAGTTTAAGGCTCTTGTAGCTATTCACTCTGACCTGGTGTTACTAATATTAAAATGGCACGGAGGCTGAAAGAGTGAGATTTGTTGTACCCTGAATATCATGAGACAGGATTCTTTGTAGATACAGTTGGCCTTGGGTTCCCATTGACCTAGCCCAGTTACACGTGAGATAGCTGCCACATTCTATGTCTAAATGATTTAGATTGTCAAGTAATTGTAGGAACAGGGGTGAAAGTAAGTCACTACATACTGATACTGTTATTCAGTGAAGCTCAACTTCCTACCATAGGGTGACTCAGGAAAGCTTCCTTACCCCGTGACCACTAAAGTGCAGTCTCTGGATGTGTGAACTTAGGAATGCAGTCTCAACATCACTTTGTTCCCATTACTTCAACAGTCAAATGTTTTGTTTTGTTTTGCTTGGGGAGGGGGCAGCTCAGCCCACCCTGAGAGCAGGCAGGGCTGGCGTGGCATGTGATGTTGGGGATCAAACCGCGGTGGTCCCCTGTGCCTGCCTCAGCTTGCCAAAGCAGGTGCTTCAGGCCCCTGAGCTATCTCACTGGGCCCAATAGACAAACTTGATGGTGGCAGTTGACACCTCACAAAATAGTGATGAAGGCCAAGTGCTTGATATGTCGATATAACTTGCCCATGGCCTGGCATTATTGTACGAGGGCCTCTACCACCAGAGGACAGGAAACAGAGACCTCAGGCAGGGCTCCAAGTCAGTCATGATGGGGCCACATAAAGACCTGGAGAGGACTCAGGCCTGGTCCTAGGTGCTGGCTATGAGGAGAAAGAGCCCCTGAGGACTTCTCCTCTGGTCAGAAAGTTCAGATTTTAGGTGAAATGTCTGATTTCAGACAGACTAATTGTTTCCAATCAGTTTCACTTACATTTTATCACAAGGCCTGGTCAAAACTCAGCTGTAGCCTGTGAGTGTGTGCCTTTTGTCCAGAGCTCAGTTATCATTTTCCCCAGATTAATTTCAGCCATCAGCATACCTAGGATCTTGCCTGGAACTCCCCATTCACTGTTTTCATATTGACTCAACCCATCTAATGGTTCACCCATTCTTTACTTTCTTCTTAAAAGATTGAGACCAGCAGCCGGCAGCCTGGACAAAACTTAATTGAAAGGGTAAATTGCTGAAATTACTCCTTTGCCTTCCTTCCAAACCTATTCCCTGAAAACACAATAAATAGCCAAACACTCTTCAGGACTTTCACCCCAGCACGTTGCTGAAAGAAACTGCTCCTATCCACAGCCCTCCAACCTCTGTCCTTGGCTTAAAAATGGATGAGTTAGATTTCATGGGATGACATTAGAATCCCATGGTGAAACCATTGCTTTCCAGGGTGCTGGGCTTGCCTTTGAGTTCAGTATATCAATCGCCCATACTACCCATTTTCCCAGAAATGAGCCTCACATCCACAGAACTATTACAGCTTCCTTTCCCAACCAGAATGATCTTCATAGCCAAGCAGAACAGGGGTCGGGAAGCAATTGTGGAAAACCAGCACGCGCTTGAATTCCAGGTCAGCAAAGTACTCTGTGGTCAGGAAGATAATGCTGTCTACCCATGAGATAGCTTCTCTTTAAAACAACAGTGTGTGGAAAATAAATGTAATCACATTATTTTATTACTCTACTTTTGTACTTTTATTTCTTAAGTGAGTATATTGTGCTTTATGCTTAGGTTCTACTTTATTAGACCCTGGAAGTATCATTTTAGTGTGTATTTCTATCTTCATTTTAGGGAATATTGTTTGCAGTTTTGCAATAATAGAAACAAGCTGGAACTGCAGTAATTTGGGAAAAGCATAGTCCTTGAAACTTGTGTTTTTAAGGAATTTGAAATAGGAAAAAAAAACATTTGCTTTACTTACTCACTGTGGTTAAAAGGACCATTACATTTGCTTGTAAATCAGTCATAATTTGAAAAAGGATAGTTTCTTTAGAGCATCAGAAATGACCCACTTGCTACCAACATATTTTCCATTTGGGCTCAGGCATAAAACAGTATTCAGTAAATGAAAGACACTGGAATTTGTTTGGATTTCTAGGTTTCTTTAAACTTTTTATATAAAACACTCTGTTCCATTAGTATAATCCTATTTGACTTGCTTCTCTTAGTCAAAGAAAAGGAAAAAACTATTATGTGAGAGCCAGGAACAAAGGATTTCCCACCCCTTGTGGGGCTTTGATCCTCACACGGTCATAACAGGCCTCCGGCTATAGCCAAGAACTTCCGGCTTCAAAGGAAGGGAAACAGGCTTAAAATGAATGTGCTTCCCCACAAAGCCATGAGGCTTGTGGCTAGGAGGCTGTGTTGCTGAGCCCTGTGTACAATCGCTTTCTGCCCTCTGTGATGGATGCAATTACCATTTTACCTACAGAGAAACCCCACTACTATTTTATGACCAGGGAATTTGCCTACCGGTGTCTAATACAGACATGGTGTAGGGCTCTGCCACCGCACACTTTGCTTGTGCTAAGAGAATCAAAGAATGCCAAGCACTGAGAACCTTTTGTTCTTTGTAAAACACTAAAGGAGAAGCCCACAGATTTTCAAACAATGCACCACAGTGAAACTGTTATAAATGAGTTTCAGCTGATGCAGGAATTGTTTTACATGGGAAGGGAGGGTGGAATTTGATATTGCCCTGGACCTTCACTAACATGAAGAAAAGTATTCACAATTTTTGGAATTTTCTAGTTCAGCAACTCCATCAACTTTCAATTAACCTCAGAAGCCAGGCCATTACTGCTACTAGATTAGCCTGAGAATTTGCCAGGGTCCTTTAATTCTTCATATCCAAATTATCGATTATTTCCTATTTATTTTTATCTATTATTTCGTCTGTTTACCTTTCTCCTCCCCCTTTTACACTCTTTCTCCTTTTTCCTCCTCCACTTTCTGTTACTGTCCTTTTCCACCCACTACTAAGCAGTCACTGCGGGCAGCAGTAGAGGCTGCCACATGGGCTGGGCAAGAGCTAAGCATTCTTGGGAAGTCAGAAAGGGGTGCACTCCCAGCTGAGCACGAAGAGCACGTGGATCCCAGGCGAGAGGCCCAGCCTCCCCACATCACCTCACTCTTTCCTTTTGCGGTTCCTTGAGGCTCACCTGCCACCCAGCTTTGCCACTGCACTTCCTTCAAGCTTGTGCTCACACAGTTTTCTTCAGCAAATGTCTCCCCTGAGTCTGTTTATATCATCTGCACTTCCAACTTTAGCTTAATTCTTTCTCTGCTTCTAGGCATCCTATGACCACGAGCTTTCCTGCGGCACTCTCTGTCCATAGAGGAAATGCAGAGGCAACCGGGCGCATTTGACCACCTACATCCTTCAAATAATGCTAAGCCCGACTCTGTGGGATATTTTTAAATGAATAAACTGAAAGATGATGATATATGACACAAATATCTGTATGACAATGTGGAATGTGATGAGTGTCATGAAAGATATATACAAATTAGTTTTAAAATCCAGAAGAAAGAGACAGATGACTTCTCTCCAGGGAAACTGCTTCAAGGACTGGCTTATTGTGGTGCCCTGGAAGGAGCAGCAGTCTCTGTGATGTGTGCGTCTGGGCTCTGGAGTCATCTGTCTTCCTCTTGCCACACATTGCCTTACACCATCCCCTGGAATTCTCGATGCTGCTGTCTCGCTGCTCTAACTAGACGATGAGATGGAATGGACTGAAATATTGCCTTTCATTGCATGCAGTTACTTCACTGCTTTTTATATAAACAGGGATGCTGTAAATATTTGGTTTTTACCCAACAAATCCTTACTTAATCAGATAAGTTTCCAGGTTCTATGCTGCTTATAGGGTAGTCACAAAAACGAATGCAGCATAAAAGCCAGTGCCTGCCTAGGTGAACGCATGGTCTCATCCTTGAATATTTGTGCAATGCTAGGTGGGGTATACCAACAGCTGCAGGGGCACCTCCAGGCTCAAGAGGAGGACAGCTGGCCTCTGCAGGCAGCGGAACCAGACTGCTGTGAGCGGGCAGTGCGCTGACCCTTATAGTGTGTGGTGCTTTACCAGGTAGACACAGAATAATTCCTGATATGAAAAGTAAATCTGCAAAGGACTGACACAACAGAAAAAAAGAAACAGAAAAAGCGGAGGAAATGTTGTTGTCTGTCATACTGATGTCTACCCCAATATTTTGTAAATGCATAAAGAAGGTTAATTCAACACTAATTTTCCTGTTAAATTGATGGCGTACTATTGTGAATTGTAAACTAAAATTGTAAACCAATGTGTTTTCAAGCTAGGATCTTTCTTACCTTTAGTCTCATAGACTCTCCTGAATCCAAATCCTCTGAAACAACTTAGCCCATCTGTTGGCCCTCTGGGGGGGAGAGGGGGAACAAGGGAGATTTTCAAGGGTGAGGCCTCAAGGCTGAAGAACACACATGTGCAAGAAATCAGCAGCAACAGCAGGCAGAGTGGAGCTGGCCAGAGCCAGAGCAAGAGCCACCTGCGTCTTTATTGTATAGCTCTTACACAGGTTGTTATCCCATATGTACATTCTTACAGGGTGACAGAACCAGCCCATGCATTTGATCTGTGCTGTCATGGTTACGTAGTTGTATTCCACTGTGTAGCAGCGCTATGCATCATGGGTCATGTCCTCAGATGTCCCCAGACAGCACCAGCATAACATCACTACTTCTATAGATTATTAAGATTCATTTTTAACATAAAGTAATTTCTCATCAGTCACAACATGATCACCTCCTAAAGAAGCTCCCCAAGCATGATTCTTTCAGAATAACCCTATAAAATACCATTTGAGTTTTAAACTATGTGAATCAAGAGCGCTCTGGGTAAGAGTGCTACCCATCCATCATATCCATACGGCTTCTCTGAGATTTACCAAAAATCCCAGTAAGAAGTAAGAAAGCCAAAGAAGTTTGAGCACTTGGATATCACTGGCTACCTACTCTCCACTCCTGTCATACTCTGAAAACCAAAAGAAGGTTCTCAGACTGCAGATTGCTACAGAAGCGTGCTACGTGGAGCTTGCTGGGGGAGTTGAATCAGGCCACTGCCAAATTTGAGTCCAGGAGGGATTTGGAACTGTGGAGTGGCTGAAATGCAACCCCTGCTTGGACCTGTCTGAAGGGAGCAGCAACTGGAGGCTGCATGATAGAGATCTGACAAGCAGCTTCCACCATGTACCTCCAGCCTCAGCATCTGCTCTTAGGCCAACCTCCCCTGGCTTCGAAAAATCCTAATTCTGCTCCATGAAAGTTGAATTCCAAGGGAGTCTGGAGCTGCCAACCGCACTTGGGTGGAAGACAGAAGTATCCTAATGGCTTTTGATTCTGGTGATGTTGAATTGTGGGCACTGGATAAGAATGAGACACTTATTGTTAGCAAGTTCTGCGAGTAAGAGCATGATGACATTGTGTCCACATTCAGTGTCCTAGCTCTGACACACACTAGGGCAGTGGTAGCACAGACGTCACATCAAGATTTGAGATTCCGCACAGCAGGTGGTATCAAATTCCCACGCAAGGCAGGGCAGTGTCGCCGCCTTCCCCCTTCCCCCCTTTTCCCCATGTGTCTTTCATGAAGTGCGGACAACAGAACTTTACTCTGACATACCTGCTACTTCAAGCCTGCATCACAAGCGGGCTGTGATGCCTCTGGCCACCTTTCCCTCCTTGCTTGGCATCCTCAGCAAAGAAAAGCCTGTGGTGTCTTTGGTGGCAAGAGTGGGGCTGTGACCCTGTGGATGCTGAGAGCAGGAGCTGCACCCTCAGCTCGTTGTGCACTCCTTCCCTCCCACACAGTCTTCCCTCCATGCCCCCACGCCCCTGAGGGCTGCTCCCTCCCTGTGCTGCGCTGGAGCTTGCTGAGTGCTCATAAGCTGAGCCACAGAGACAGTGAAATATGCTACTCGGTCCCCCCAGGCAGCCCTTCCTCACCCCATGGGCTGGTACCACCAGCTCACCCCCTGCTGGGCCCACACAATCTCTCCCATGCCTAGACCTGGGAGTGTTGCTGAGGTGATTGCATTAAGAAAAAAAGCACCCTCCCCCCACCCCAGCAAGAATCTACTCATTCATCCCTGCCTTGTCAGTTTGTGAGACCACATGAGACACGTGTAGTGTGCTAATACATCTGTGCAGCTAAAGGCACTGTTTCTCAACCTGGAGGGAGCTAGATTCTGGATCGCAGAGTCGCAGGAAGGAAGAACTTTATTGAGAATGGTTATGTGTATGTGACAGAGTATGTCTGTAGACCTATAGTTTTAGGTACGGAAGAGCACAAAAAATCATCCTCAGTGTTCCTGAGCTCCACCTTCTTCTGGAAAAAAAAAAAATTGACAGAAGAGTTTTATGCCCCTGTAGCCGTCCACAGGAAATCAACCTGTCTGGGCAATGTAGGTCACATAGGCATTTCTGGAGCCCTAGAAGTGGTTCTTATGCTAAAAATAGAGATGGGGAAAACTGTTTATTGTCTTGAGTTTAATTCACCATTATAGGAAATAACTCTATTCACAGAAATCTGGTCTAGCTACTTTGAGGAAGAGGCAAGACATACTCACCAAAATTACGCATAATTCTTTGCTGTTAAATTGAACCAAAACTTCATTTTTGCCAGGGAGATGGCTAGTAGCTTAAGTACCTGCCTGTCAAGCACAAGGTCTTGAGTTCAATCCCTGGTACCAAAATAAAAATCATTCTCCATGTTCTGGCTGAGTAGTTTGGCAGGTGCTTCTGTAATGTGAGCTCCCTTTCCACAGAGCACTGTGTCTGGGTGAGGTGAGTGATTTCTCAGACTCCACAGAACAGAGGGACAACATCTAGGCATTTCAGAGAAGTCAGAAAACTCGCAAGGACCCTGATGGAAAAATCTTCATCATTTTTCCCACCCAAAAACACTCTGGGGCCTGCCTCACCCAGGGTCATACCTGTACCCCTTTCCCTAGCTATAGGAGGGCTGAATGCTATATTTGTGTGCCTCTAAGACTTCGAAATTGAGCATTAGGTGGGGAATCAAACACTGGCTGGTAAGATAAAGACTTTAGCCACTATTTTAAAAGATATGATTCTCTTAACCCAAGCATTTTGGGGGTTCTGTTCCTTTGTATTATTTTGTAAAAGTGTGCTCCTGACAAGTACAGATGCAGCCACTCTGTGGACATTTCCATATTCCTATTGACTCCAAGTTGGACATGGTAAAGCATTCAATTGATAAGTTAGGGGACAAAAAATAAATGTGAATTTAATGCTCAGCTTACAAAACAAATTACGTGAAAGTTCAGTCAAAAAGAATGAGAATTAATTTCAAGAGAGTCTTCAGGGATATTGATGACAACACCGAAAAGTTGGGTGTGCACATAGGGCAGGCCAGGTCAGATGCTTGCAGCATGCAATTTTATTAATTTTCTGAGAAATTCCACTCTCTGAGGCACTACTGAAAGAGTTTTGTCTGGAGTGATAATGATTATGCTTTCATAAACTCTAAATGCAATTTAATTCTACCCTTCAAGCCAGGCACTGCATAATCCCTGATTACAGGAGCTCTTTCTTCTTTTCCTTTCCCAGATATGGTGTCAGGCTTGGTGTCAGAAAACGTAATCAGTTGATATGGCTGAAGATATAATTTCTAGCAAAATCTGAGTCATTTCTGAGATATCACATTGTCTCACTTTTCTTTCATTGCGGGGACAAAACACCCAACACACAAAATTAAGGGTGGAAAGGTTTATTTTAGTTCACATTCAGTGAAGGTTTCAGTCTACACTCAGCTGGCCCCAAGGCAGAGTGGCCCATGGAAGAGGGCAGCAGCTCATGACAACAGAAAGCAGCGAAGAGCAAAGGGAGGGTTAGCAGCTGTAGGTGCTAGCCAGCCTCTTTCCCCTTCTTACATTTGTATGCAGATTATCTGTTCCAGTGTAGCGCTCACACCCATAATCCCAGCACTGGATCAAAAATTAATCTCTGTCTCTCTCTCTCTCTCTCTCTCTGTATATATATGTAAATGTTGTTCTTTTTAATGTATTTGGTTGTTACAGAGTTTCACTACACAGCTTAGACTCCTGGTGATCATCCTGCTTTCAGCCTCCCCAGCATTGGGATTACAGGCATGTGCCACTACTTTAGGATTCTGTGGCCAGCGGCCAGCTCAGTCTCCCTGGGGGGAAAGGCTGGCATAGCGTGTGGTGCTGGGGATCAAACTGTGGTCCTTGTGCTTGCCTAACCTTCCCCAAGCAGGTGCTTTATTCAGCCGAACTATCTTGCCAGCCCAATCGCAAACTCTAGAAGACACCCCAACAACTGCATGAGGCTTTGGGGGGACAACTAGACATAAACCATAACACATGTGTTTCCAAAGGCAATGCATATGTCACTGTGCTCTAGAAATTCCTATTGCTGGGCAATTCTGCTCTCCTGAGCATCCCATCCAAGCCACCGACCTCCCCTCTGGTTGGGGGTAGCATTTTCCTAGACATGACACCAACCCAACACACACAGCTCTCCTGGGCCCTCCCCTGCCCCTCCTCCAGTTTACCTCCCCAAGCATTAGTTTGCATTGACAAGCAGATCTGCTCTTCTCTCAGCTACTTTACCAGGAAAGAATCAAGTAAAAATTCACACGCTCCAAGAACTACTAGAAAACAAAGTGATCAACGTTTCTGTGCCTTGAGAAAGTAAGAAAACTGGGGAAGGAAGGTAAAAGGGTTGAAGTACTGAGCATGGATCTGTCTAGGGCTCAATAAGATACCCACTGGAAATTCCAGTCCTGGAGTCACTGTTCTCTCAAAGGCAGAGAGCAAATTAAAATGAGACAGACTTTGTTTATTCATTGGTAGGAAGAAGAGTGAGAGCAGTTTTACCCCCAGGCCAAACTCAGTGGGAAGAGTGTGTTCTCTGAGGCTTGGATCTCCAAGAAGCTCTCTAGGTCACACAGAGGGATGAAGCCAGACCCCACGGCTACGGTCAGCACAGTGGGCTTGGCCACCATTTTGGAAGCAGCTACATGCCACACTGATTGTCTCTATTGAGGTTTTCTGTTGGGACTGAATTGTCAAAGTATGAAAGAGTTTTTTTTTTTTTTTTTTTTTTTTTTTTTGAGGAGCTGGAGATTGAACTCAGGCCCTTATACTTGCCAGGGAAGCGCTTATTCCACTGAGCCATCTCCCTGGCCCAAAAGAGCTTTTCTTGATTCTTGGGATCCGCCATCCTGAAAAAGAAATATCTAAGGACCTCTCTTTTGGGTCACCTTTTCTCAATCTAGGAAATAAGCCCCATTCAGGAGGACTGTAACTGATGCTGTCCCTCGACTTCTCCTCTTCCCGTTCCTCACAACTCAGTTAACACCCCAACAACTTTTCTGTTAAGATCTAAAATGTCCCCCGTGCAAGTCTCATGTGTTTGGAAGGTGAGTGGATCCTGGGCATCCACACACGAGGTAGTCCATCCATTGGCAAGTTCAGTAGTGGGATGTGGGGTCTGGCTGGAGGTGGTCGCGACACACGCTTGGCTGGGTTCCCCCCTTTACCCTCTGCATTCTGGCCAACGTGGAGCAAGCAGCTGTTCTCTTCCATGCACATCAACCATGTCATTTCTGTTTTGCAGCCAGCCAACTGTGGACCCAATGGAAATAATGAGCTAAATGAACATTTTTTTCTAATCTGCTCAGAAATAACAAAGCTAAGATAATCCCTGTTGTCAAGTCCTAACACATAACAATCTTTGACTCCTTGTATCCATGACTAGCACCTCCCATTCATCCTGCCACAGAATTCTATCAGATCTGCCAACTAAGTATGATTTGTCTCTGTCCACTTGTGTTCTTGCCTACATCCCAGCCTTAGCCAGACACTAAGGCTCTGGTCTATTCTCCACAAGTTCAAGGCGATAGATGGTGAAAATATACAAAGTCTCTTTACCTGGTCCCAGATTAAATCTCAGTGCCTTCTCAGCAATGTGCCATTAGGATGCAGTCTGAAGGCCTAACTCTGGTCAGCAGTCCAGAGCTTTCCTCACAGTCCAGCTCCTGCCAGGCTTTCTGCCCTCATCTCCTTATCCTGTATTTCAATCCTTCACACCTCAGCCCACACTCACACATGTGCACAGATGTATGCACTGCTTCAGTCACACTGAATATCGCCCTCTCCTGCTTCCTTACAAACTTCCTCCCTTTCAGGTTGCCAAGCCTTACCCTGGGAGTATTCTTCCTCCTCCCCATTTGTCAGTATTTACCTCACAAGTCAGTTCCTATTGGAACCTTTGTCTAAGTAATCAAGCTTCAAAGGGCCACTTGTACCCAGCCTCCTCCTTCCGCTGCAGCAAGACCAGTTTCTGAGAGGTGTGGGGCCAGGAAAGATTACAAACAGAAGCCTGTGGGCTGGGTGTGGCTCATCCTTTGTTCCACCTCAGTTCTCACATGCACCGGGAGGAGCTGCACATGCAGGTGGACGCTGCAGCCACCTATCTGTGACCTGCTCATGTCCTTTTCTTACCCACTGCCCTAGCCAAACACAGATCTGGCAGATGCTGTTGCCAATGTCTTAGGGAAAATGCACTTCATGCCTGGGAAGCTGCTGTACCATCTTGGTGGAGATTCTGATCCTGAACACCAGAGACGGGTCAGGCATCATGCATCCTAAGTAAAAACTTTCCATTGGCCTCAAGATATTTTTGCCATGGCTAGAGCAAGGTCTTGTACAACACAGTGCCTACCCAGGGCTTGGGGTGAGTATAGCTTGCCGGAATCCAGGGAGGAGCCACCTGCCTGCCCTCCTGGCTATGGACTGAGCTCCAATGAAGAGGTCCATGCCTACTTACCACTAGCACCGTGTGGTATACAATCCTCCGCACAGCGTGCTGTAGCTGTTCAATAAATATTGGATGACTAAATTTAATATATTACAAAACTTTGGGGAGACAAAGCAGGGAGTCTATGCGGATGAGTACAAATATGTTCAGCTCAGCAAACATCTATTGATCACCTATGGGTGAGGCACTGTGGGAAATTCAGAAAGGACCAAGTGTGGCTTTGAACTCAATTGGATGCTATTGAGAAACTGTGACACCCTAAGTCATCTAAAACTAGTGTGCCAGAAAAGGGCTGCAAGAGCTCCAGCGAGAGACAAGCACAGACCCTCGTTTAGTCAAAGTTCCTTAAATAAAGCCCCAAATGAATCATCAGTTAACACAACTTTAACTTTCAGAGAAAGTGGGTTAACTATGAGAGCTGACTGAGCTGCAAGTGAGGCTTTTCTCTGTACTTTTGGATACATTTTATTTCCATAGCACCTCCCAGCCTTTTGAATATTTGCCTGTTAACTATGTGATGGAAGAGACTTTTTTTGCTTTGCTTTTGTCCTCAGCTCGAATCCTCCTCCAATCACTCTAGCTTCTTAGGCATTCCAGTTCCTTATCCACTGCCCCCCCTGTGCACCCTGAGGCACCTGGCAGGGAGAGGGTGGAAGCTGACTGTGCACCGTGCTTTGACGCAGTGTCTATTACGATTCTTGTACAAATCATTTAGCTGACTCAAATTGTAGAGTAAAAGGATATGCGCTTGCCAGCAAGTGTTTACAAGAAGGGTAATACATTTACTACTAGGTGGTTATAATCGCACTTCTCAAACCCTGGAAAAGTTCACCGTTATGTACTTTTGTTATTTTTTAAAAGCCTCTGCAGTAAACACAGTCCTTGGCCTTGAGGTCTTCGCTAGCCAGCTCCATTTGATTATAATCGTTCACTTTCATTAGGAACTTCACCTGTAATTAAGTGCATTCAAGAGCAAGCTTGGTGAGGGTTTTAACACAATATGTACTGGCTTTCATGCTTCAAATCAGAGATTCTTTTCTTTTGGTTTTGATAATTTCTAAGCCGTTTGTTTCATTTGGCTGCTGTAATAAACTGTTAGATGTGGGTGTCTCCTAAATGGAAACCAAGTGTGCAAGGTATTATTTGGCTAGTATTTAAGAATTCAATGGATTCCTTTTATCTTTTTTATTTCACTTTTACTTTGTATCTTAACAAATTTCAAAGGGCTTCCAAGTGACTTAGATGTACTATAGATCTCACCATGTATAGAACGAGATGACCTACTCTGTGAGATTTGGCCATTTTTTTGTTCCGTAGAGACTCAGGGCACTTTAGGTTCTTTCAAGATGTACAAGAGATACATGTTCAGGTTACTTCCACAAGGGCATGAAATTCATCGATCTTGTCTATTAGCCAGAGTTCTTTCTGTCCTGTCTTTATTACAGTACAGGCTCCTGTATCAGCCTCATCCTCCTGGCTCTCTATGCACTCATTCAAGTAGCTCGGTGCATGGCATTCACTGCCTCAAGGAAGGTTTGCTGCAACAGATGCAGTGTCTGTCTGGATGGCACAGCCACACGTTAGTATGCGAGCCTAGCAGTCCCTCAGTATGCTGAGCATAGTAGGGCAGACTCAGAATGCAGCAAAAGCAAGAAGAGCAAGCGCTACCACCCATACCTTACGGATGCTCCAAGATAAATTGCGGCTTCCTAGTGTTGAGGAAATAGATATACTGATGAAGGAAAAGAACCACTGAGGCCTGCAATAGGCCAGAAAGCCCTTGAGCTGGTAGTGAGAGCAGAATCTATGCTACCTCATCTCTCTTCCTTCAGTTCTCTCGGTATTTGTCAGCTTTGCATTACTATATCAATATGGATGGCATAGGCTATTTAAACAATAAAGTGGGATTATTTTGAATCACAGTTTTGGAGGTATAAGCTGAAATCCAGTGGCCTCTTTAATTGCCTTCTCTGATAAGAGCAGCCTATCATGGTGGGAATGTGTGTGGCCACTTGGAGACAAGAAACTAAGACAGCATGTCCTGGAGGGGCTCTGAAGAAGCATGTTCCTTGGAAAATAATGGCAGTCTGGCGCCAGACTTGGTCAGTACAATAATGCATCCCTCATTTCAGTAACCTTGAGCATTCATGAACCATCAAAGAAGGATGAAGGTGTGCATGCTCCCAGGGGTTCTGGCAATGAGGAGAGAGACATCTTTGTGTCTGTATGTGGAGACGACCACCTCAAGCTTTCCCAGGTCCAGCCTTCCCTCGGTCTGTCTCGTGAGCCAGGCAACAGGAAGTCGTGCTATCAGATGAAGAAATCCAGGAAATTCAGTCAGGCCAAGCATCAACGAAACCAGAATATCATTCAAGATATACTGCCACTGAGAGCAGATATCAAGCCACTTGTCCCCTAAAAGCCAATTTCTGCTGCTCCCCATCAGGTGCTCCATGGGGGTGGGTGGTCCTGCTACTCTGCCTGCAGCTGTGTCTCTGATTCATCTCTTTCTGCTGCTCCCCCTTAACTTTGAAGGCCTGGAGTTGGAACTAGTCAAGTGGTGTGGCTGACTGACCAGTTTATATGGAGAATCCAGGTGAAGCTCTCTAAACACATCCTCTTTTAGGTCACAGGTCAGCCTATGAGTTGGCTTCTTCTGGGGTGGACACCAGTCACAGCATGGTTCCTTGATACCAAATACAGACAAGGGGCTGTGGGTACTGGGGTAGTCTGAGATGGCACGCCAAGGAGCAGTCAACTGCCAAGGTAGGCTGACAGGAAGGACCTGGGGATGGAAAAGCTGCTTTTCAGTTTCATGGAATGCAACTCCAGAAATGAAGCAAGCTACCTAGCATCATATGACTCATTAGTGTCTGAGTTGGAAATAGAATGCACTTGTTTTCATGTTACAGTAGAATCCAAAATATGTAACATAAGTATAAGTTGAGAGAAAATCACATCACTTTTCAAATTTTCTACAGTGGCAATACTAGTTTTCGTGACAGCTCTGGATGGAGATGAGGCAGCATTGACTACACTATAGGTACAGTGCTTGAAGAGACTGCTTGGCTCTACAGTGCAGCAGGGAGCACCTTGAGAACAAAGGCAGCTCTGCTAACTGAAAGGTCTGTGAGGAAGAATAATGCCCAGGCCATGAGTCAGGAATCCTGAGTGTGTGTGCTCAGGTGCACTTGTGATATGTGCTGAATTCTAAAGCTAGAGGTCCTTGAGCTTTGAAAAGCTCTTTTCATGTCCTGTGTGCAGTGCTATTTTGAGTCACCTTTTCTGTGTTATGAAAGATTCTATTAAGTATCCACACCCAAGAATATGAACTTGGACTGTTCAAAAGTTATCTAAGCATCTCTTCCACATACACATACCCAAAAGCCTTAAATTCTGTAAAGGTGCATGCTAAAAATAATAGGACTTTGGAGAAATTTTTCTAAGGAACTGAAACAAAATGTATGTATCTTCTTCACTCAAACCAAACACAAACACAAGAACTCTCACAGATACACAGGCATATTTAATGATCCACTCACATCCAACATCAGTCAGCTAATCACTTTCAGTCATAAACTTGAGGCCCCTACTTCCTCCTTCTTCATGACAGAAGGCCTTAAAGGCTTCTGCTTCTAGGACAGCCACTGTCACTGAAGTGGGAAACTAGATCCTCTGTTTTAATACAAAAGAAGATGTCATTTTAGCTTCTTTACCTGCACATTTAGCTTCCTCAGATAGCTTAACACATTGAAAACTTAGAGCCACTAAACCAGATGCTACTAGCACTAAAACCAAAGAGTTTTCAGCTTTTCTCTTGAGGTCCTAATATATGACCAAATGTTCCTTGTTAAATGTGAAGAAACTGTTATAATTATTTTAAACTATTAATAATCTAGGGAAACCCTGTACAAATCAACATAACTTGTGCATTATATTGACATCATTTCCTATTTACCAATTGTGCTTCAACCAATTCGCATTAAAGAAACATTAATCATAAACACAAGAGGTCGTTGTGCTTTAATTGTTCAATTCTAGGATACGGAAGCTATTAGAACATCACTAAATTTGCTCGCTTGTTGGATTTCTGTTATCAGTGGAAATCGAACCACACACTGGACACATAATAAGCCAAAGCCAGAAGGTCATTTAAGAAAAATCAGACCACAGCACTCTGGTATCCTCAGGCAAGGCGACTGCAAGTTGGAGCCCAGCCGGAATAACTGATTGGCTGAGCAAAAGCCTGCATTATAAGCATGCGTCATGAGCATGTGTCCCCCTGAAGCCTCACGTGCTTACATAGGTAGGCAGGGCTTTGAGGAGGTGGCTGGGTCAGTGGATTTATCCACTGAAGAGCTCACAGCTAAATGTGATGCTGGCAGGCAAAGCCCAGGTGGAGGCAGGGACCCTGGGGACACAGCCTACAGGTGTGCATATTCCGCCCTTGTCCCTTCCGCTTTCCACTGCCCAGTGTAGACCGTTCTCATCTGTAGGCGCTTTGCCATAGCCAGCGGGTGAGCAGCTAGCTGAAGCCGCTACAAATTGGGGTGAGGAAGTAACTAAGATCTTTATGTCCAAATTAAAAAAAAAAAAATCATAAGGGCTGGGATAAGAATTAAAAGTATTGGATTCAATCTCAATACTCGAGGGAAAACATCAACAACAAAAAAGAAAAAAATGATCCTAGACTTTAAGGTGAGTTTTGTGTTACTAAGCTAATTCATGTAAATGAGACAAATGCCCAAGAAAGCAGACAGCAGAACGGACTCACCTATCAGGACACGCACGGCAGCTGTTAGGTGAAAACTAGAGATGAAAGTCTCCAAAGCAGTGGAAGACGCAGTTACAATCCAGAGGAAGGAGCACACATAATCAGAAATTTTATTTCATTAAAATAGATGCAGAAAGAGAACAAAGAGAAGGGAGGTGGAAAAAGAGGGGATCACCTCGATTCTAATGACACAGAAGCACTGATGGCAAAGGAAAGACGATAACTTTGGCAAAGGAATAATGTTCTTGCTGCTGGGGAGGATAGCCTGATAGTCTAAGTGCCTGCCTGGCAAGCACAAGGACCCACATGCCAGCCACCAAAACCAGGCATGAAGGCACACTCCTGTAATCTTACCTCTGGGGAGGCTGGGACAGGAGGATCACTAGAAGTCTGGCTGAGGAGCGAGACCCCCATATAAAATAAAATTTTAAAAAATAAATAAAGGAATAATATTCTCACCCCAAAACAAACTTCTTCAATGATTTTCCTGTTCTTGCAAAATCACTTCCCGTACCTCTGTGATGCACAGTCCATGGAGGGAACTGCTGTTCTAGGCCTGGCTGGGAGGTACGCTAGATTCAGCCCTGTGTGGAGCAGTCCCTAAGGTGCGGGCTCAGCACCGAGGAGAGCGCCAAGTTCACTGTGAGATTCCCCAGCCTGGACTCCTCCTCCTCCATGGAGTTTTCAGGGTGCAAGTACTCCCGATAAGAGTCCAACTTCACACGTCAGTAAGCTCTGTAGCTTTTTCCAAATGAGATAGGACCCGACTTTGTTCCAGACTTAGACTAAAAGACAAATGCACAAGAATTAAATCTACAGGAACATTGAAAGTGTCACAGTGTAAGTATAATCGGGAGCACTGGTGACCCACATATTTTCTGTGTGTGATAGCAGCTATGCAGTGCGTGCCTCTCCATCGCAATGTGTGTAAAAAATCAGTCCTCCACCCACAGAAGTGATTTGCAGGAATCAAATCAATTTCCCCTTTGTCCAGCAATTTCAAATTTGAGATATTACTAAATATATACCAGATGGGGTTTTCCTCAGCTAAAAACATCAACAATTGAAACTGTAATGCAAGCACACATACATTAGCCTTCCATCTCACTTATATCTGCTCTGTGAGACTTGGTTGTTCCTCTCTATTCCTGCCAAAAAGAGAACTTCAAATAATAATAAGGGCATAAGAGAAAACAAGCTGTGATTTAGGTTACTCTTTGTGCCACTTTTATTGTAAAAGAGTAATCTGGCACCAGGAATACTTTTTCAAGGTAAAAACAGACGATTCTGTAGGAGCACTGCACCATGTGCGCATGTTATTGATTTTTCTCCCTGAGTCATTTCATCGATACAATCTTGAGCTGAGTGACCATCGATAGTAAATGATTTCCAGCCAGAAACTCAATCCTCAGACCTGTTTCTCTCAAAGGTTTAGCACTTGGGATAAAAATACATACAGGGATTTGGAAGCAATAGCAGCATGCGATAGAAGATGTAAACCCCAGATGTTTTTTTTTTTTTTTTCTTTCTTATTATAATAAGCCCTGTAGCTGAAATTACAAAGGAGAGTGGGAAGGAAGGAAGGAAGGAAAGAAAAGAAAAAAGAAAAGGAAAGGAAAGGAAAGGAAAGGAAAGGAAAGGAAAGGAAAGGAAAGGAAAGGAAAGGAAAGGAAAGAAAGCTCCAATTCCCTCTACTATTTTTTTTTAGTGTTTTCATTCAAGGTTTGAGAAATTGCCTTAAGTAACTAGATCTATTGCTTCCCGAGTCTCAAAGCCTAAAGGGGGCAATAGCAAATCACCTACGATTCACATTTCTCATACCAAAAAACACATAAAAAGTACAATGTCCATGGCTTGAGTAGCAGCACTGCCACTGTAAAAGGTCAGTGGTATGATGTCTCATAGACACAAGGGACAAAGGAGCGCTTTCTCTCCAGTCCGGGTGAGTACCCTGAAGCTCTGACCTAAACCATCCTAAAGCCAAATCTTTGGAGAGTTGAACATCAAAGTTTTCTTAAATTTTATAAAATGTCAAATGCTCCAATACTTCAAATTTCAACACCACTCTTGAGAATACAATAAAAATGACTCCCAATCTCATTCAGGCTGAATTCATAATTTCTCAGCCACACAAGCTGTCTCATTGTCTTTGGGGGATGCACTTACTCTCTCTCCCTCCTTCACTCTCTTCCTGTGTGTCCTCTGTACCTCTCCCTGCTCCTCCCTTCCCACTCCCTCCTTTCTTCTCCTCCCTTGGTTTCTCTATCACACTTTCTCTCCCGTGCCATCACCTCTGTCCATAGGGACAAAATTATTCTGGTCAGGTTTATGCAAGTTTTGAGAAAATAAGAGTGCCAGTGAGCTACACCTTGCTCTATCAAATGAAAAATAGCATCTAGACGCTCTATCGGTGCAGCAGAAATTGAGCAAGACTGTGAGAGAAAATTCAAGAGGATTCTCCCCTGATGCCATTTCCCCTGAAAAATCCACAGTAGTATGCCTTATCATCTGTACAAATGGCATTTCCAAAGGTTCTGGGGCTCATAAATTTCAGCCAGTCAGGTAAATAGGTTTTACCTTTGTTTACTGAAAAGCAAATCTGCTCACCAAGTAGGTATTCATTGGATTCGCCAGTTCCAAACAAGTCATCCTCTGATATCCAACTGATCAATTTAAATTACCACTGACTTCATGATAATTGTGTCCAGTTATAATGATGTTAAAATACTGAAATTTGCCTTGGCTTTTCAGTACTTACCTTTAACCTTCTAAGTCCTCCCAAAAAGGCCTAGGAAGAAAACCAAACTGTATAAACAATGAAGAAGCAGTCTTTAAGCTCTTCCTGTGAGTGACCTGAGGTGACCTGTGAAAATGATTTACTCTCTCGACCCAGAAAACCTCACAAAATCATGCAAATCAAGAGGCTCAAATCTTCATGTTCACTTTAAGAACACACGTGAAACTGCCCAGAAGATCAAGGATATGCATATCTGAAAGGCCACCAAGTATCTGAAGGAAGTCACATTAAAGAAGCAATGTGTGCCATTGTGGCATGACAATAATAGAGTTGGTAGGTGTGCCCAGGCCAAACAGCGGGGCTGGACCCAGGGCCAGTGGCCCAAAAGGGGTGCTGAATTCTTACTGCACATGCTTAAAAGTGCAGAGAGCAATGCTGAGCTTGCAGTTTAGATGTAGATTCTCTGGTTATTGAACACATCCAGGTGAACAAAGCACCCAAGATGCACCACCATACTCATGGCCAGATTAATCCTACATGAGCTCCCCCTGCCATATTGAGATGATCCTGACTGAAAAGGAACAAATGTTCCTAAACCAGAGTAGGAAGCTGCACAGAAGAAAAAGATATCCCTGAAGAAACAAAACCTTATGACATGGGAATAAATTAAGCATAAAGTAAATACAAATAAAATTAAAAAAAAAAAAGAAGAAGCAGTCTTTAGAACCCAACATTGGTCTTGTTTGGAAATTCAGTGGCTCTCTGACCAGAGATAGGGAAAGCCCAAAAGCAGACGGGCCCTGCACAGAGCCGAAGGTGCTCAGAATGACAGAGGTTCTCGCCACAGTGATAGATAACAAGGCAGGGTGCTCAGGGACACAATCGATAGATGGCCTCTTGTTCTCATTTGTGGTAATTGTCATATAATAGGCTGTTTAAGGCCTCACACCAGCCTTTAATTGCAGGCTAGAGTCTCACCTTTGAACTTTAATCCCCCTGTTTTAATTGTAAACAATAAATTGTCTTTCAAATGCTTTCTCTTTCCTTTGCTTCCAACCTCCCAAAATTGGATCTGCCTCAGCTTGACATCCAGCAGGAAGTATAGCCTAAGGGCACAGCCAGGGCAGACCTTGGAAGTCACCTCCGGCAGGACTTCAGTGAGTGAGAAATGCGGGGTGGGAGGAAAACACCATGGACACGCAGCAGCTGGTCCCCACTTCACGTGGCCAGCTCACTGACCACACCTTATCTCCACCGGCATCTCCTCCTACACAAAGACCTCTGGGGAAAGGCAGGATTAGGCTTTTGGGCAGCAAGTTTCCCAGAGTTGGTGCCAGCCGTTTCTTTTGAATTGCTTAAGGGCTTCAAGAATAAATGTTACCCCACTGAAGTTCTTCACCTTGTTCTAATGTGAATCAAGAGCAGGCCTCTCCATCTACTGGGTAACATGCCTGTTTATCCCTTTGTATATTTCAAAGCCATTAATCACTCTAGCAGCCGCTCTTTCTCATAGGAGGCAAGGGGAAATGATAATGTTTTATGTGAGTAATTAATCTGCGGCAGATGTGGAGTTTCCAAGACTACTGCCATTAGCACACTGACAGGCTTCCAAACACATATTCCAGAGCTGGTTAGTAATGATTTTAATATGCTAATACCATGTTACTGGTAAACAAGAAACGTTCAGGCCTTAAGTTCTATATGAGTGCTATTACTTGCAAGGGTTTTTCAGAGAAGAGCACTGGTGAGGTTTTTATGTTTTTAATGTTGCTGTTGAATAAACAGTGTCCGATTAACATACCAGCTGGAAGTACCCCCGTTTCTCTGTTCTATTTCCTCCTATAACATTCAACATTTGCAAAGTGAATAAAATAGCTCGTAGTGAAACTAATAGCCATTTGAGAAAGAGAAAAGCAAGAATTCTGTGCTGAACTATTTTTTCAGGACTATTTCTTTTGGTCTTGGAAATCACAAAAGCAACAGAGCTACAGAAGAAAATGTGGGAGAAATATGAACAGCATTTAATAAATTAAAAAGACTTCGCGGCTGGCAAGATAGCTCAGCAGTCTAAAGCGCCTGCTTTGGCAAGTTTAGGCAAGCTCTCAAGGACCGCAGTTGGATCCCCAGCACCACATGCTGTGCCAGCCCCTCCCCACAGGGCTGGCTGAGCTGACCCCCTCCCCCCACACAAAAAAGAGTCTGTGATGTGTAGCGAGACACTGTAACAAATAAATAAAAAAATTAAAAAAAAAAAGAAAGAAAAAGACTTCCCCAAAATACAGAGCTGGAGTGTGTGCCAGGCCGAGCCTGCCGAGCAGCTGTTGCGGAGCTCTATGGTAGCGTAAATTTGCGTGTTTAGATTAGCTACTTATTTATACCTAACAGTCTATAGTCTGAAACTTTTTTTTTTTTTAATTTCTCCATAGTTTAAGTAAGGCAGTAATCCCCAGATAGTCACAGTGCCTTCTGCCTACGTTTTTCCTTGTCACATTTTCTCCTTAAATATGTTAGTATAATAATAAATCGCTCTTTGCGGCAAGCATGCTTCATCATAATTTTGCTCCACGCTGAATTTGTGAAATGGCCACAGTCACTGACAGGCAGTCTGCGAAGCTCACAGCAAGAGTGGTGCTGCTGTGGAGCTAACTCGAGATCAAGCCCTGAGGGCTAGAAAGGATGAAGCACTGCCTCTTGGGAAGTGCCATTTCTTAATGTCCAGTGTTTACCCTGATAACAGAAGAGGACTCTAACAACAACAACAACAAAAAACACTTTTGTAATGAAGAGTTTTTTTAAAAAGCAAATAATTCAATAAGACAAATTAGCCAACCAGTTGCCTGTGATGTGAGACCAAATGCCAAAAATAAAAGTGTGTGCTGGGGCCAGACGGAGAACAGCGAGCAAGGGACCGACAGGACTGAGGCAGCCTCGGACTTCCTACCACACCAGCGCCTACAGATAGGACAGGCTCCACGAGGAAAGTCACCTTTCTGAAATGACATACAGGCCATGCATTTGGAAAGACAGCATGGCAACACTTCAGGCAAGATACAAATAAGGTATTCCTAGTGTCCCCCGTGAGACAGCTAGGACGTCATTCAGGCGCAGATATTCTTTTTCTGCAGTTAATCAAAGGCTTTTCTTCTCTTACATGTCTGTCCTGTGTCCTTTGGTCCAAGGAAAGGGCGCTAACATTGCTGAGCACCTCTGCCTCCACCAGGTCCCACTCACGCCCCTTGGTCAATGCTCAGAACTACTTTATGGGCTGGAGTCATTTTCTCCACTACAGACGAGCCACAGTGCAGATAACTAAGCCCGTCCAAGCCCAGAGAGGGACTCAAATCTAGCCTTGTGCAGCTCTGACTCCACATTCATTCTTCCTCCTCTCGTGCTGCCCACCCTGAGCACATTCCCTGGGAACTGGTCCTGAGATCACAAAATGATGAAGCCCTCCTTGACTTGGAGAGAGACAAACCTAGCTACAACTTAAAAGTTTATTCTTTATATTCTCAGGAATCATTTTCTCCCTTCAGAATTATTTCCAAAGAGCCCATTTTAACGGAAACTTTCATTGGAGTAACAAAACTTTCAAAGCTAAGCTAATTTAAAATTTGGAACTTTAGGCTTATTTTTAATAATTTTTTTTTTTTGAACAAAGTGAGATGTCAGTTTAATGAGATCCTGGTATGCCTTCCCTGTAACTGTGAGTCTTTTCATTCAATTCATCGTTTTAGTAACCTAACTAGAAGGCTACATGCTATACACCTAAAAAAGAATAAAATACGGACTAACCATAAATCAGGATTACAAGAGGCACGCCACACAGCTCATGCCATTACAAACTTTTCATTTCATCAATCTCAGGTGCATACTCAGGTCTGCTGTTAAACCCATAGTCCTCTGCCTCATGCAGGCTACAAAGGTGACAGCCTGCAAGAGTTAGGGCCGCGGCTCCAGAACACCATTAGGACCCGTTTGCAAATTGTTTTAATCATTCCCTCCACAGCAAACTCGCATTTCCTTACTATGTTGCCTCAATAATGCAGCGAATTGTTGCTCCGCACCCACAGTGCACACGGCAGGCAGAGCGCTGAGCAACAGAAAGGAGGCCACGAGGCGCGAGGCGCCGGTCTGCGAGGGGCTCATGTGCCGCATAGGCACGTTTTATCCTGCAGAGGGTGGAGAGGTGAACAGGGGAGGCGTGTGGATCCTACGGTTTCCAGGGCAACCGCATACTCAGCCTTGCCCTCATCAGACAAATTAATAAACACGGAAATATTCCAGTAAGAGGCAGTTTACCAAAAATGGTAAATGCAGGCCAGACTTAGCCTGTGGGCCACCGCTTAGTGACTGTGGTACTAACAGGCATTGTGCTGTTATCATTGCAGTTCTACGTGGTACACAGTTTATAATATTTAAACATATTTTAATCAAATTGCTTATTTTGATATAATTGTACATTCCCATGGAGTTGTAAAAAGTACTAGAGAGAAATCCTGTTCAAATCTGCCTTCACTAAGCAGAACTTTTTGGCACTGTATGGCCACTAACACAACACAGAGTTGCAGCTTCGATTGCAAAGCTGGTAAACATGGTAAAAATTAGCTGCATGGAATCAACTGTACTCACAGCTTTTAGGAAGTCCTCCCCTCCCCAGGTGCACAGGCTGCATTCTTGTGAACAGAACAAAGCCAGCACTTCCTTCAGGGTTAGAACTAAGAGGCAGCTGTGCCTCCGCCCAGACCCTCATGGACGCCAGTCATGTGTACCCTGAATGACTCCTCCATCGCTAGAACCAAGTAAAAATGTCTGAGAAAAAGAGTGTATGACAACAGAGCTCACCAGGAACTCAGGGTCAGCAGCCTCCCAGGCCCTTGCTCTGCGCGACCACCTGCATTTGGCCTTTCCTGTCCCTCTGTGTCTTTTTAGGTCTTTACTACTCAACTTTAATGGTCTATTGGCATTAGTCAACTTCATATTATTTTCGTTACTGAAATTCTACATCATTTGTAATTTTTCTGTTTTAATACTATTTTTGTACTGTATTTAAAAAATAAATTTAAAAAAGAAAACTTTCTATCACTATGATAAAATATCTACAAAATAACTTAAAACAGGAATGCTTCACTTGGGCTCATCGGATTAGAAGCTGCGGTCCGTGGAGGGCTGGCTCTGCTGTTGCACACGGCGTGAATCAGAACATCACCAGAGCGTGAGGCAGAGAAACGCTGCCGACCTCCTATCAGCTGGGAAGCAATGAGCGGGAAGGACAAAAGACTGAGGTCCCCATTTCCCTACTAGGCCCACCCCATATTCATTAGACACAACACCCAACACCCACGGGGGAAGCTCCATTTTGGCTCACAGTGTGGCAGTTTCAGTTCGTAGTTATCTGTCTCCAAAGCAGGGCAGCACGGCAGAGGGGTGCGATGGTGATGGAGGAGAAACAGCCCTCAGTGGGGCAGGCAGAGGTCATCGAGGGAGGCAGGAGGGCATCCGCGCTTGCGCGTGCCCCCACCCCTTGTGCCAGGCCTCACTTCCCAGCATCATGTTAAACTACACATTCATTGCCCACCAAGGAGTGTCTTACCCCCACCATCCAATCACCTCCCCGAAAACTCCACTTATGAGCATATGAGGCTTTAGGGGACATCTAGATGCGAGTTATCTTCCACTGGGTCCTCCTTCCCAAAGGTCCTGCTGCCCCCAGTAATGCCATAGGCTGGGGGACACGCTCTCAATATCTGCCTTTCGGGGCACACCGAAGATCCAGATCGTAGCATTGCTGCCTGTACTTACCTCGCTTTTCTCACTGAACCTTCTGCCACGTAATGCACCGGCTCGGCAGAGCTCGTCGCAGAGGAGCAGGACCGACACTGCCGCCCAAGTCCGTGCTGGCGCCTTCTATTTGGTTACTCGTTAGCCAGCTGGAGTCTCACAACTGCATCTGTTACTTAAAAAATAAACACACTCTTTCTTTTAGCACACACTGTATAGCCTTGGTATTGCATTTGGCCTACTGCATAAAGACTCTTTGAAAATAATTTTTCTATAAATTAAAATCTTGATTCTTTTTTGTTGTCGTGTTTTTAAGTTTTCATGCAATAAAGAATGCACATTTCTACAGGAAGAGTCAATTATTTCCAATGCCAAAAAAGTCATCTCCTGACTTTCAAAGCCCTCAGTTAATGTAAAACAAATCTGCAAAAATAAAAGTGGGGCAGGGAACATGATCCAACAGAAGCATCCTGGTACGTCAAGTTTTCACGCAGAGGGAATTCTTATAGTCAAGTTGTGGCTCTCTTAAAATAGAGTTCTAACAGAAAACACAGCAGACACACAGTGGCGACTTTAGAAGTTTCCCTTAACAGCAGGATAAGCACTAAGTATCTATTCCGGGGAGATGTTTGAAATACCACACTGCTTCACCTTTTCTCACCCATGGACCATCTAAATAATTTCTGTCACAAATGGAGCCTTGTGCCAGGGAGCACCCTGAGCTTTGGAGTACTCCCTCAGATTTCCGCAGTAAGCTGTGCCCATCACGTCAGTCCCTCTCAGCATGAAAGCGTCTTGATTTATCTTCTGCTGTCTGCACACCCCTGCACTGTTGGGAAAGCTTGTATTCAATCCATGAGCT
>PVKA01007095.1:0-79642 GCA_004027165.1 Ctenomys sociabilis
GTTATTCTTTTTTTTTTTTTTTTCCTTTCTTTCCTTCCAGTCTTCTGCATCACTTTTCCAAAGTTTTCATGTTCTCCTTTATCTTTATTTCTAATCTCTTCCTCTCCTTCAATTTCTCCATTTTTTCCTCTAACCCTTTTTAAATTTTTTTACCCTGAGGATAAAATTGCCATATTGAGGGCTTATTTGCTACACACTACTTTCTGATTCATTTTAGATTTTGTTATATAATGCAAATCTAGTCCATATTGTTAAAGGTGGAAAATTAATAATTATCTCAGTTGTTCATTTTTTAGACTGTTTGATGCTAATGTTACCACTGACTGTACAACATTAGCCAAGGTGACATAATTGTTCTAGCCAGTTCTCCTTCCCTGTATACCAAGACTGAGATTGCCTAAGGATCATAAAAAGTACTATGGGCCAGGGATGGAGACAAGTAGGCAGTAACTTCTCATCATCAATAAATAGAAGAGGTAGGATCTTACAACAGGCTCAAAACCCAAAGGCTAGATACACCTGGAAGACAACTCTGAGAAACAGTTATTTCCAATGACTTTTAAATACTAGCAAGAAAGCTACTCACCTCAGGAAATGTATATGCGTCATCCCAGGAATTCAGCCGAAAGATACATAGATAACGAAATGACACTTAAGCAAGATGCAACCCAAGACTTCCAGATCTCCCAAGACAAACCCAGGAGCAGTGAGATGGAGCAAGCCACAATCCACCCTCCTGGACTCCCTGAAGTAGAAACAGCAGAAGTAACAAAGCAGATGATTGAGGCTCTAGAAAAAATCAAATCAGAAATAATTTCTCAGAGAGCTACGAAGACAGTGCCCATAATGAAAGACATACCAGTGACTCTAGAGCAGATACATTTTTTTGAAAAGTAGAGGAGCTTAGAAAAATGATGGAAACCATGAACACCCAACATAGGAAAGAAAATGAAATCCATAAAACAGATTCAAATAGGTAGTGAGGACATTAAAAATGTCATTGAGGGCCGGGGAGATGGCTCAGTGGAGTAAGTGCTTCCCTGGCAAGTGCAAGGGCCTGAGTTCAATTCTCGGTTCCGTAAAAAAAAAAAAAAAAAAAAAAAAAAAAAAAAAAAAAAAAAAAAAAAAAAAAAAAAAAAAAAAAAAAAAAAAAAAAGTCATTGAAAGTATCAGCAGCATATTGAGCAACGTGAAGACAGAATTTCAGATACAGAAGACAGGATTACAGCTAGCCAATATTATAAGGAAGATTTCTTTAACATAGCAGGGCAAGGCATCAATTCAGCATCTTCTAGATGATGAAAAAATACCAACATAAGATTGATCCATCAATGAAAAGCAGGAGATAGCACAAATGATTTTTCAAAAAAATCCTTTTCACAGAAGTCGTGGCAGAAAATTTCTCAATCAGCGAATAAGAATTTGGCATACAGTACGTGAAGCATATAGTATTCCAATTAGCATAATAAAAAAAATCTACAACAAGGCATATTGTCATGATTGCAGGGATTCAACACAAGAACAATATTAAAAGCTGTTACAGAGGGCTCAGCACACTGAAGTGCCTGCTTAGGCAGATGCAGGAGCTAGGAATTCAACCCCGAGACTAACATGCCAGCCCCACCCCCAGGGTGTACTGAGAAGGTGAATGAGAATGGGTATGGTGGTGCGCACCCAGGGCTTGGTAGCCTGAAAACCAGGAAGGATCACTATGAGTCTGATCTGTGCAGTAAGACCCTATACTAAATACATTTTTTTAAAAAGAAGGAAAAAAGCTGTTAGCAAAAAAGGAACAAATGAACCATCTATAAAGGAAAACCCACCAGAAGAACAACAGAATTCCCTAAGGAAAACTTAGGGATGGGGAGGTGAAAGGAAGGGAAGTAAAAGAAAAAAGTGAGAAAAAGAAAAATGGAGATGAATTTTTTGTAAATGAGGAGGGGAAGAGGGATTGAAGGGAGTTTAGGAGAATGGAAAATAAAAAGAATTAAGGTGCAATTCCCTATAATGAATACGATCATTATGTATATCTAAAATGTACCAATAAACAAGTAATCAAAAAATAAGTATTGGTATGATTTGCCCCTCTAGACATATTTGATTTGGCTTTAAGTGGTTGTTGAAATTCTTGAATTTGTTTTAAAATTTGAAATTTTCATTTTACAAAATAAATATTAAAGTACTTAAATTTCTTGATCTTTGGGGAAAAAAAAAACTCCAGGAGCTCTGAATATTGGGCCTTTAGCTTGACGTAAACAAGCTAGCTGAGGCTGCCTGTGTCCTCTAGACCTCTGCCTTGCCCGCATCACTGGCCTTTTCCTAGAAGTTCTCTCCCTCTCTCCTACAAGGTAACCTTTTAAAAATTCAGAATGCTCCAGGATGTGGTCTTGCTTGCTCTTTTCCTGATGCTCTCTTCAGATGCATTAAGAAGAGGTGATGCTCTTCCTACCCAGGCGAGGAATCCCTGCTCTTCATCCCTGGTGTGGACACTCGAGAACTGACATAGGGCATCACCATTTTCAATCCACAATCTCGCAGGCCCTGTAATTAAAGTGCCCAAACCCCTGCAGTGGGTTGCAAAGACAGGCATAGATGTGTCTTCCTTTTTATTTTTTTTGTATTTTTTGGGAAGAGTCTACAAAATGTTCAGAGTCTCACTACTACATCAGACCCATAGTGATTCTGCTGTTTACAGCCTCCCAAGGGCTGGGATTATAGGCAAATGCCACCACACCCAGTCTCAACTGCCATCTCAGTGGGCCCCACGTCTTGGGGACTGGGGCTACAGCAGGCCCGGGAATTGAACCTCCAGGCCCTGCACCTGCTTGCAGATGCTTTAATCCACTGAGCCATTTGGCCGGCCCTCAGATGTGTCTTCCCCAGGTGAGCTGGGTAAAGTTAACTGACTTGCCTGAGGTGCAGAGAAAGTGCCAGTTCCCAACCCAGCCTGCAGCTGAGCTGCCTGTCTCTAGTTACTGAGTGGTGAGGCAGATTTTTTCCAAGGCAAGAGTGTCCTTAGGCCCTGGCTGCCTGGCTGCTGAGGCAGACTGGTTCAGAACACTGCCAAGTCAACTCAAATGTTAAAAAATGGCTTTCTAATATTCCTTAAAGCAGAGCTGAAAACTAAGATGCATGAGAAATAGGTTATTAAGGAAGTTGAGATAAAGCCCAGGACTGGGAAAATTATGAAGCTTTGTGCACACTTCTTGTCTCAGAAGGACAGAGCTGGTCACATCAGGCCCCCGAGAGATGTCCAGCATAAGTCACAAAGAAGAGTGAAGATTGCTTTTCTTCTTTTCCCCACAGTGGCTATTGCTTGGAATTGGAAGGCAGCTCAGCTGAGAATCGCCCTCCTCCCCAACAGTTTTCCCAAGCTCCTAAATTTCTCCATTACTCAGTCCCAACAGGTTCTGGGGGAAGCATGGAGAGAGAGCTGGGGATGGAGCCAAGGGAGCATCTTGCCATAGATGATAGCCTTGTGGGTACTTAAAGCTGGGTCAAACTACCAGAGCCAAATGCCTACTTAGTATGCATGTGCACAGTCTGCCCACCCCCTACTCTGTGCTCGGTGTGAGAGACTGGAAACAGACTCTGAGAAATTAAAATGTTAGAAAACATCCTTGGTAGGTGTATATCTATCCTAATTATTTGTATATATGTATATATACTTTTTCACTACAAAATGGTCCTTCATTTAAGTCCCCCTTTTTTGCTTTGTTTTGTCAGAGATGGGTCTTCCATTGTTGTTAGAGAAGATTCATTTGGAGAACTCTTTAAAGGACCTTTTCATACTTGGTGCCAGTTCAATTATTATTGAACTGATACTTGAATTCAGCAAAATAGCCCAAAATAGTCCAATAGTCCATAATAGTAGTGGGTTGTCAGCAAAACTGGCATATGTCTGAAGTTGTTGACTTGAGCCTTATACAGCTCTTCATATTACTGTGGCTTTACTTTCTATACCTTGTGGTTATACTTTTCTGCTGGATGGTTGTACTAATATTGTCTAGACAAGATATATTGTCTGCATCTTGTCCTCTGAATAACTACTATGAAGACAACAATATGCAATCTGTTAATTATTGTAACTGTCCTACTAACCTCTTTGGAAACTGTTTCATTGCTATTCTTTTCTCATTAAAATGAATAATTTTTTTTTTGAAAAAGAAAATGTTCTTGGGTCAGCACTGGTAGAAGGAGGCAGGAGAGGTCAGAGAAGTGAGCCCATAGGTTCCAGGGCAAGAAGGCCCTCATCATCTTCCTGAGCTGGGGAAGGTGTGTGCCTTCTCATTCAGGCAGGCACTGGTCCCAGAATGAGGTGTGCCATTGACAAAGTGATCTTCTTTTGTGGAGAAAATTTCCCAGGTGGGCTGATAGCTGAAAGTATAAATGTAGAAATAACTCTGATTTATAGAGAAAGAAGCTGAAAATTAGGGGGTTTGCAAGTAAGGAATGCAATCAAGATTTGAACTGCTGGGTACAGTGGCACATGCCAGTGGTACCAGCACTCAGGAGGCTGAGGCAGGAGGACCCCCATGAGTTTGAGGCTTTGGCTACATAATAAGTTCAAGACTAGTCTGAACTACAAACTACATGGTAAGACCCTGTCTCAGAAAACAAACAAAAAAAAGTACATTATTTATGTTGTGAAAAGGGGAGAAGGAGAAAAGGAGGAAGGAGAAGGGAAAGGAGGAAAACAGTCCAAACAAGAACTGGAGGTTGCCTGCATGGTACTGTAGGCAGCCCATGACCTGAGCTTCAAGCCAAAAGCATGAAAGAAAGCAAGAAACCGTAATCATCTGGTCAGTCTTGGGTTGGTCCCATTGGTTCCCATGTGCACCAAAGGACATGTTCACTAGGTCAAGGAGGACCTCAGTGTGAGAGACACACACATAAAGACAGAGCATGGAACGCTATCCTTTGGATTTCCTGCTGGAAATGCTGTTTTGTTTCTCTTCTGTGAGAGACCAAAAGGGCAAATCAAGACCAAAGTGAATGACAGATGCTGGGAAGTAGGAAGAGCATGTTCAGATGAGAACAAGAATGGGGGGAAGAAGAGGAAACCATGAAGGCAAAGCTTCTGAGCATGGAGGGGAAGAAGAATTGAAGGGAAGGGGAATGGAGGAAAAGGATAAAAAGATGTATTATGTACAGATTCCCTATAATGAATGTGATCATTGTGCATATTTAAAGTGTACCAATGAAATTAATTTTTTTAAAGACAAAGGAGTTATGAGTTGCAAAACTTCCAGACTAGAAAAATGTCACTTCATGCTCTGTGTTGGCTTCATCACACTGCCCAATATTCACTGAGTCCGTATCACGCTGTGAGCACCCTGCTAAGTACTGAAGAATTAAAGATGACACAAGGTAGTACTTGCTCCTTAAAGCTTTAGAGTTACTGTGAAAAACAGAAATATCTACAACTATGGATCAAGGAAGAGAGCGATAGATTCATTGGGTGAGGAAAGTGCTGTGGATATCTCGGGGAAGCTGTGATAACTTCCAGAAAGGAAGCTTCATGGGATGGAGAGAGGTAGCCTTTGAACTAATCCTTATAACATGCAAAAGTGGTAGGATTCAGGCCAAGGGTTAAGAAGAAAAACAGCATGTGTGCAAGAAAATAGAAATCTCAAACAAAATTGGGAATACTTTAGTTATTAAAGAAGATGGAGAAGTAAAAGGGAAGTTTAGAGTAGATCAGAGTGAGGCTGTGGAAATCACATCAATGTAAGCTGTTTAAGCCTCGTTTTACGGGGATCAGGAGCCTTTGGATATTTAGGGACAAGACAATGATACATCCAGTTGTGCTTTGTAAAATGAAGTGGAATGGAAAAAAAATCTAAGACCAGGGAAAAGTCACAGCACCACTGTAGGAGCTCAAGTGAGAAGTGGACTGGCTGAGAAGGCCATAGCGATGATGTGAGGAGGTCAGAAGCAATGTCAGGAACAGGGGACAAGTGAGCTCAGTAGAGCTTGCTGGTTAGCTGATGGCAGGCAGGCTCCGGATTGGATGGTTTTGAACTTGAGAGATAGAAGGAAACAGAGTAAGGATGTTCAAAAGGAGTAAAGAGGAGCCAAGAGTTGTTCTGATTAGGAAAATGTGACGTTTGTGAGCAGTGCTGGGTGCCAAGTGGCAGTGCCCTGCAGCTAGCTATGAATGTCCTCAGCTTAGGAGATGACAGTGGGAGCTTTTCGGATGGATGAAAATGTCATGGTTCGAATGCCATTAAGCCTGGCAGGAGCATCCCTACACCCACGAAGGCTTACCCTGCGGGAGCAGAGCTTCCATCTCAACTTTGCTACCCTTTGTGCCATTCTGCTGCCGTCAAGCCACCCCCCAAAGTCCTGATCACTAATATGGACATTTAGCCTCCCTCGGCCCCTCAGCTCTTTAAGGGCTGGGTCTGTGCATTCTTGTTGCTACAGAAGAACAAACTGTAGCTCCTTCCTTCAGGACACAGCACTGTGTCTTTTGTAAATTAGATGTTTCTTAAATATGTGTTAAATGCATGAATAAAAAAATATCCATTGTGGGACCAGCAAGATAGCTCAGCATACTAAAGTGTCTGTTTGGCAAGTACAGGGACCAAGATTTGATCCTGAGCCCTGCATACCCCACCAGCCCTACTCCCAGGCAAGCTGAGCCAGCAACTGAGTCTGGGCATGGTGGCACATGCTTGTAATCCCAGCACTGGGGAGACTGAAAACAAGAGAATCACTACAAGTCCAAGTATGTAGTGACACCTGTACCAAATACATAAATGGAAAAAATACATTATATGATCTCCATTGTGACCATATAATAATGTCTATCACAACCATCAGCTTCATCAACATCTGTTAAGTTATAGCCACAAAACCTTTCTAGCACTATCGCTAGCCTATTTTCAGTTCTCAGTGATTCTTTTGCCAAATGTAAGAGATAATGCCAGCATTACTCAATAATCTTCTGAACTCACCAGTAATTACGATTCTCAGGGACATCGCACGGAGATTTGTTCTTTGCAAATTGGATTTATCATAGTCCAGGAGCAGGCCAGAGAGCGTTCACATCAGTCTCCAATGCCTGGAGCTACAGCACCAGCCTAAAAACAGTTTTGTTTTGTTTTTCTCCTTTTGTGATGTCCATTCCTAACTGACCTTCCCCCAAGTCTCAGGTTGGAAGTGCGTGTTTGCGTCCTTCAGGGAGAGTGACTAAATGTGGTTTCCCAAGAGCTGTTTCTGCAGCCCACCCCCTACCCCTCAGAATGAACAGGAGGGGTCTTTCTGTCACTTTTCTACAGTGGGGTTTCCCACTAGCTTGCCAAAAAGATCAGCCACCTGCAGCTGAGTGGGCCCCTGCCGCCTCCCCTGCAAAGGCAAGGGGCATCCACTTGTCAAGCTTGGCATGCTGGGGCCCTGAAACAAGTGCCTCATTACTCAAGGTGCTGTCCCTGATCGATGGTAACCTGCTGTGTTTCAGGCCGTGGTGGTGACAGACGGGGAACGCATACTTGGCCTGGGAGACCTGGGCTGCTATGGCATGGGCATCCCGGTGGGCAAGCTGGCTTTGTACACGGCATGCGGAGGAGTGAACCCGCAGCAGTGCCTCCCTGTCCTGCTGGATGTCGGCACCAACAACGAGGTAACGGCTAGCTAGGCGAAGCGCTAGTGGCCAAAAGAGCACAGGGCTGGAGGGCCGGGGCTCGTTTGTGGGGTGGCTGTGTCTCTACAGCAGGGAGCTGCTTCTTTCCTAGCAGCCTTCGCCTCCACACGTTTGCCTGCCCTTCCGCTCCCACCTGCTCCCACTTCTGTGTCCCTTGCTTCTCCCTCTACCACCTTGAGAATGTCCATGCCCTTGACACTCCTGCTAGACTTTCCCTCTATCCTGAGCCTCCATGACCCCACCCCCAGCTCCCATTCCCCCTGAAGCCACCTGACCCACTGGTGGAGACATACATAGCCACCAGCTATTGGGGCTGTGCTTTTCAGCATTTGGGAGGTGGCTGCCTTAGGGGAAAGATTAAAATTTAAAGCCCCAGAGCTGGGGGCTGAAAGGTCTGAATCAGGCTGATGAGAAACTAGGCCAAGTGTGGATGAGGCCCGCTGCCTCAATCCCTTCCAGATGATTTGGGATTGAAGCTTTGATGCATGCATGTGATCCTTAGCCGTGTGCCTCGACATTAGAAAATATGAAAAGGCATCCCAGAATTTCATTTAGTGACTGTAGTAGCCAGCTTTCTCCTTGTGAGGACTACATTCTGATTGCCTGAGATGCAGAAGGAAGGTTTACTTTAGCTTATAGTTGCAGAGGACTCAGGCTATAGATTAACCTTCACCATGGGAGGGCACATGGGGAAAGGCTGCCCGCTCTGCCTCTGTTGTAAATCTATTAAGGTTCCTGCTAGGTTATTCAGAGAGGTGGACTGTCACTGACAACCCCTCACTTTGCAGATCAGTCTCACCCCACTTGATGGTTTCTTCAGGATAAATTTCTAGAAATAGAAACACTGACACAAATGGAATGGTAATATTTTAGATTTTTGATTCACACTGTTGAAAAGGTAGCATTTGCTGCATTCTGCGTTGACCTCTTCCAAGGAAACTTGCCGAGACCTCAACATGGGCTGCCTCTAGCCTCAGCACCCACCACACAGCCTTGTTTCAAGAAGGATCACACAGCTCCTAGTGAAGGGCTTTTCGCCAGTTTTTCTCCACAGATAGATATATTAGAGACAGGCAGACATTGCTTAGGAACTGAGAAATCACAGGGGTCAGATGAGATCAGTGAGGGTGAAGGTACTGGTATGAGAACATGATGGAAAAGCAGGGTCCCTGGTCCCAATTTCTTTTCTTTTCTTGGGGGGTCGAGGGGCTGGCTCAGCCCACCCTGGAGACAGGGCTGGCATGGCATGTGGTGCCGGGGATTGAACCGCAGTCCTTGTATGCTTGCCTAAGCTTGCCTATGCAGGCGCTTTAGACCACTGAGCTATCTCAATGGCCTCTGGCATCCAATTTCTAACAAACCCACCAAGAAGAAAATGTCCACATATAGCCAGCAGCAATCATAGCCCAGGCCCTTATATCCAGTTAAAACCTTATAATTCCTATATATACGAATTAGATCTACTCACAGTGTAAGAAGAGTACCTCTTCATACTGTCTTTTTCCAGTTGAAAATAACCGAGGCCTGGGAAATTTTAATTTGACCCAAAAAGCCTACTGGAGGTGGCAGTGCTTAGATTCTTTGCAGTACCAGGGGGGGATTGAACTCAAGACCCTGTGCTTCCCAGGCAGGCACTTATTCTGCTGAGCTACCTCCCTGGCCATAGGACTCAGATTCTAATGGGAGGTTTTATTTCCCTCTCCAGGATCACAAGCAGCCTCTTCACGTGCCCCTGCCTGAGTTTCTACTATTTTATAAGTAAATATCATCTCTTGGTGTTTAGAACTTTTATTAATAATTTTAGAAGAGTAAAATTTTCAAAAGAAAAAGCACTGGTGTTTTTCTTTATAGTGCTGCCTTTGTGTCCTCTCCCAATACTCTTTCTGAATATGTGCATAGATATAGTCTAGTTGGGATCATAAGGTGCATGTGATTTTGTTCTATTTTTTAAATTAAGATTATTTTGTGAATGCTTTCTCTTTATTTATTTAATAAAAGTAGACTGAGTGTTTCATAGGTATCTGGCACTCTGCTAGGCTAGAGGAAATAAATGAGGTCCAGGGCTGGGTGGAATATTCTAGTTGACAGCATTTCAGCACTGTCACCTAATTGATCATTTTCATGGGTTGGTTCCTAGATCAACCCACAGTGTCTGCCTCTCCCCTGAGGGTTTCACTCAGAACACAAGAATTCAAAATTGCACAGTGACCAACACTAAAAAGATGGTGATTTATCTCTCTTCAAGTGACTTTCTTACATCATCTCCCACACCATAGTTCTTTTAAAAATTGAATTCATTTGTAAAATTCTTCTCTCCAAAAGTCCAGGGACACATCTTTCATTCAGAGAAAGTCTGGGCTACAGGAGAGGAAGGCTTGGCCTTGGAATTTTTACCTCACACATCAGCACAGGAAGACTGCTGTCGGGAGGGCTTTAGTGTCAGAATAACTAGGCCATCTGTGTGTGTGCCTCCATAAAAACTCCTGAGGCAATAGGAGTTTTATTAATCAGAGTCAGAGAAAACTGCCCTCCAGATCTCCTGCTGAAGGAAACATCTGTTGCCTGCAGCCGTGAAGCGAGGTCAGTTTTCCCTGCCCACACCAAGAAGACTGAGAAAACTACATACATTGGGTGGTGAGCCAATGAGAGGGGAACACCGTGGTCACATTCCAAGGGACAAAGCAAAGAGAGCATCTTTCAGTTAAAAACCAAATGCATGGTAGCCCACTGTCCAACTTAGAAGGGGCTCAAGTCCAGTCTCCTTCAACTCGCTCATGTCACAGGGAAAAGAGGGCAAGGGCAGAAATGGCTTCCCAAGGACTGGCTCCCAGCCCTGCACTCAAGCTGCTGTATGTGAAGCTCCTAGATGTTCGGGAAGCTCAGCTTACACTGCCACCCTGAGCCTTCTGTGTCTTCTCCTGGCTCAAGTCTGGAACCACTGAATTCGCCTCACAAGGATAAGCTTTACAACCCCACGCAACTGATGGAAGAGGCATATGTGATCTGGGAAGCAAATGTGGGAACATTTTTATCAGCAGAGCCTGGTACCTTGCCTCGGGTTAGGGAGTACATAAGTGGATCAGCGAGGAAGCCTGGGATCAGCCATCAAACTGGGTGCCGCAGGTGTCATGAAACCTTCCAAGATTACCGTCACTGTGACAAGTAACCTTTCAGCATTCACCATGTGGCTCTGTCAGTGCTCCCTTCCATGCCCGTGATCAGTGACACCCTTCCTAAGGCTTTTGCAGCATACCCCTGGGCTTGACTGAGCTTCCCAAGAACTGAGCAGACATAGCTGTTACCCTGGGGCATGATGCCAACTGTGTAAGCACAGGGCCACGACCTCCCAGACTGTAGATGATCAGTGTAATATCCTGGTCTGCCCGCTGCTATGCAAGATGAATGGCTATTTCTTTTTTCCTTGGAAGTTTACCCATTTTCCAGCTTAAACCTAATGCTCAGTGAAAAGGACGAAATGTTCAGAGCAGTTTCCCCCCCTCAAAAAACTTGCATTACATGACAGAGGTAAAATCATTATCCCTTTTTTAAAAAGAAATGTTGGGCCAGCCTGATAGCTCAGCAGATTAAAGTGCTTGCTTAGGCAGTGCACAGTGTCCAGGGTTCAATCCCAGTGTACGTGCTGGCCCTGCCCCTGGACACAATGAGACTGCAGCTGAGACTGGGTGTGGTGGTGCGTGCCTATAATCCCAGTGCTTGGGAAGCTGCAAACAGAAAAATCACTACGAATCCGATTTGTGTAGTGAGACTTATAGATCCTGCACTAAATACATTAATAATAATAATAATAATAATAATAATATAAAAAGAAGTGTTGGGTATGGCGGTGCATACCTGTAATCCCAGCACTTGGGAAGCTGGTGCAGGAAGATTGGCTGTATGTTTGCAGCCAGCCCGAGTTGCACAGTAGACCCTAACTCAATAAGAGAGAAGTTAATTATCTTGCCCAAAGTCAAAGAACCAGCTAAGTAATACTGTGTGAATCCAAATCCATGTCCATCCGGTGCAAAGCCCAATATCCTTCAGGCCACACCAAGGGCACTCAGAGGGGGAATCCTGACCACTGTCAGCAGGTCCAGTGGGGCCCTTTTCTCTGCAGTACTATGGCCCCCTAACTTTGAGATTTCTTTCTCTCAACTGATAGGGTTAGTAGGTCTAGCATATAAAAATACACAACAGCCACTAAACTTAATTCTCAGATAAACAATCATCTAACACAAGTACATTCCATGTAACACTGGGGACATACTTCAATCAATTTCTGTTATTTAATGCCTATCCAAAATTCAGATTTAACTGGGCATCCTGTATTTCATCTTGCAATACTACAGGCTGAAAATGACCTTCCTACATTCTCATATGACAAAGGTAGAACAGAGAAAGGCTACAAGGAAAGGGCTACATAGCAGTCTTCTTGTGTCCAGGTCAATTGGTAAGACAGGGCTGGGAGATAGCTCATTGGAATAAGTGCTTGCCTGGCAAGTGCAGGGTCCTGAGTTCAATCCCTGGTACCACCAAAAAAAAAAAAAAAAGTTGATGAGACACAAGGCATGGTGTATTTGTTTTGTCCCAGTGTGGGGTGAATTCACCTGCGGCAGCTATCTTAGGGAAACCATCTTAGCTAAGATTTGTCTCAGCTTATGTCTCAGACATAGGATTTGTCTCAACCTCGCCAGAAGAGGAGTGGGCGGGGCCTTTCTTCTGGCTCCATCCCAGCTTTCCCTGCTCTCCAGCATGGTCTGCGAACCGAGAGCCTGGCTGCCTCGGTCTCCCAGCTGCTGCTGAATTCTTGTGGGAGGAGCAGGCAGAGGACGAGGAGCTGCTACTTAGGACTCTGGTCAGCACTACAGCAAGTGACAGGGAGGAGAGGCTGTTGTCATGAGACCCAGTTGAAGCCAAGTTCAATCTCAGTTTACCACTCTTGGCTCTTGAGTTTGGGCAGGTTATTTAGAGCCTTGAATTCCAGCTTTCTCACAAGTAAAACAGAAAAGTGAAGAGCTCAGACTTCTAGAAGGACCAAAGGGGAGTAAAGTACTTGAAAGCTCTAATTTCATATGGAATTTTTCCCTGATTTTTGTTGTTACTTTTGAAGTATTTGAGCCACAGAACATCATATCTTAAAAGTAAAATATAAATGCTTTTCAGAATTGTCTTAATATTTCAACAGTATTCCATTATGTCTGACCTTTGATCTTCACTGAAATACAGTGGAAAATTATTAGAAAACCCAGAAATTCTTCGGTATCACTTGAGAATTTGACTCACCTCAGACACTGCATATTTATACTGCACTCCCTGCTCTATCAAGATCCAAAGCACCAAGATTCAAAACCATGACTCCGTAACACTAAAAGGCTTACCTCAAGTTAAAAGAAAGCTATTGCCTGTAGTGATGTCAAAACAGCTTGGCTTTAGAGCGTGGCTGAAGCAACATCCCTGTAACTGTGGAATCTGCATAATCTTGCATTTTTATTTTTTCACTTTAAAAATCTCATGCCCAAAATTAAGGAAGGAAAGGTTTATTTAGTTCACAGTTGGTGGAAGTTTCAGTCCATAAGCAGCTGGCTCCAAGGCAGAGTGATGTCACTTAGGAGTAAGGTGGCAGAACACAGGAAAAGCAAAAGGGCAGAAGCAAGCCTCTTCTCCTCCCTTCTTGTAGGCAGGCTCCCCACCCTAGTGTGGGTGTAGCACTCACATCACCCTGTGCCCCCTCGCCCACAAGCTGAGGATGCTTACAAAGTGAGGCCCCTGGCCCCCTGCTGAGTTGAGTTGGAAACTGTTTCCTGAGGTGCCAGAACCAAGAAATGACTGAAAAGAGTGGTGGCTGCAGGGCAGCCTGGCTGTCTCATTCAGGCTAGAAGGGCTTCCCAAGAAAAGACTGCTTAGGGTATCAGTTGGGCCGCGATGGCCTGCCCTAAGCCCCCACCATGCCCACCCATAAAGCAGCCTGTAGCGTGCATGGCAGCGGGCCACAGTCCTCCAATGACCCTCCCTTCTGCAGGTTCTCTTAAACCAATTCTGAATCATTCCACTCCTCTTCTGGCGAGGTTGAGACAAATCCTATGTCTGAGACATATAGAGCTTCTATGAATGTAGAGAAAAAGAAAGCAAGAAGGAAGGAAAGAAGGAAGGAAGGAAGGAAGGAAGGAAGGAAGGAAGGAAGGAAGGAAGGAAGGAAGGAAGGAAGGAAAAGGGGAAAGAAAGGGAATGGAAGGGAAGGGAATGGAAGGGAAGAAAGAAAGGAAAGGAAGCAAGCCTGAGTAAAACTACTGATTCATGGGGAAATAGTGAGGTAGGAAATCTACTGAGAAAAGTCATTGACACAACCCATGACTGCTATGATAGACAGACCTGCAAGAGGCAGGGTAGAGGGTCACTTTCCATAGGCCAGGGAGTGAGATGAACATCTTTCTCAAACAGAAATTTCTAGTAGTATCATGATGTCTTTGTACCACCCCCAAGACCTACATAGTGTGAGACACGTGGTAGATAAGATTATGTTGAGTTAATGAATGAATAAATGAATGATCCTTTAATGAGTCCACATCAAGAGTCTTGGGTAAGACCCAATATCTTGATCTAGATGCTGCTTGCAAGTTTACAGTGGTCCTTAACCAGGATCAGTTTTGCCCATAAAAACTTTGGCAGTTTTTATTGTCTGAAGGCAGTTTTCATTGCCACAGGTGCTGCTGAACTTTAGAAGCTAGAGGCTAGGTATGCTGCAAAGTATCCTAGAGGTGCAGGTCAACTCTCACACCCAAGCCAAGCACATCAGTAGTGTCTCTGTTGAGTGCTCTTGCAGTGAACTCAAAGCCTGCAGCTAGAGTTGAAAGATGAAAGACGATATGTGAGACAGGATTACCTGGGTCAAAGCTCCATTCACTCCTGGAGTGGGAACTACATAGGAGCACATTCTTAGGGCTTTGCCCAATGCTTTATGGGATGATCCTTCCGGGAGTGGGGAACCCTCCAGCTTCCTCCAACATCTTCCCCTCTGATCCCCTGGTTCATCCCATTAGGGTTAGATGCCTGTTTTCTGAAACAGTGGGAGCAGGCTTGGTAAATGAATGCTATTTGTTCCAGGAGCTGCTCAGAGACCCGCTGTATATTGGCCTGAAACACCAGCGTGTGCAGGGGAAGGAATACGATGACTTGCTGGATGAGTTCATGCAGGCTGTGACAGATAAGTACGTGGGCCAAGCTGTCTCTTTCACAAGAGCACAGACTCTTCTTCACAGATGCTGTGACTGAGACCAATGTTGATTTTTGGAAAAATCATAGACAAGAGGGAGTAGGTGTGTGCTTTGATGGGCAATCTGAACAATTCCAACCTGACCCTATGTCTTTGGAGGAAAAAGGGTACATGGGGTCATTCTCTGGGAGAATCTCTGGGAGCAGTGAGAGGAGGGAAGAAGAGAGGTGGCTGGCTGCAGGCTCTGTGGTCAGGAGGCAGTGAAGTATCTGCTGTTCTAAGGAGGAAAACCTCCTTGACCCAAGATGTTCAGTGTTCTCTGCATAACTGGGGTCTTGCAAGTGTTGGAGGAAGATGTCCTGAGGAAATAGCTGTGGAAGAGAGCTTGTCCTGTTTGTCTGCATCTTTCACCTATGTGTAAGGACAAGGCAGTGTGCACAGGCCACTGTAGCAAGCCAAATGGGCTCTGAGCTCCTGGAATTCAGGAAGCGTCATCTCTTCGCTGAAGTGCAGAATTCCTGCAGCTCTGCCCCCTGGCCTGCCCCATCTCTCTTGGCCACTAACCATGCTGTGGCTGGTCTGCTGCTGTGTGGGTTCCTACCAACAACCCACATTCAGTTCAGCAAACTAGAGTTTCAGCAGCTCACAGGTCTTGGAAAACAAGCAGGTCTCCTCATGTGAAAACACAAAAATAATATTGTTATCATGATGATTGGGAATGATGGTCCTGTAAAAAAAGAGGAAATTAATGGTGGAGCATCGGATGGGGCAGAAGTTCTTGAGAAACTTAGAAATTAATACTCTAGCATTGGGGCTGGGGAGATGGCTCAGTGGAATAAGTGCTTCCCTGGCAAGCACAAGGGCCTGAGTTCGATCCCCAGTTCCACTAGCATTACACAGGGAGCTTAAGTTTAGTTTAGAGCATAGAAAGCATCTCCAGGATGAGAAGGAAGACATAATATTAGACACAGAAGAGTCAAGTGGTAGAAGGAGCATTGTAAGTCCCATGTAGTTGAAAATAGGGTCATCAGGTAAGAGTAAGGACAGAGAATGAAGCCGGAGAGGTTTAAAAATAGAGGACTTGGGGGGGGTTGAAAGAGCATGGGATGTGAGGTCAGGGCCCCTGTCCTGGGAGGTCCACTCAGTGATGAGCCCTGGCACTGAGGGCCAGGGCCGAACAAAGCTTCTGCACCACAGTGCTATCTGCTGTCTAGGGGGGGAAAAGCATTTAAACTTCTCAAGAGCATGCCTTAAGAGCAAAGAAGACAACTGACAGCCAGGGGTCATCTGAAGTTGACGGCTCCTGGGACAGTTAGGGATCACTGCTCAAGCGTAAGTTTTCCTAGGACTGCTATAGAGTTGGGCTGAAATATGTAGTGGAGTGGGCTGCAAAGGACCCGTATGGTTTCCTTACAACTGTTGATTTGGCCCTTACTCCACCGTTCCTAGCAAGGGCCCTCTTGTCCTGCAAACTGGACAAGATGATTGAAGCCTGGGAGAAGGAGCAAAAGGAGAAACAAAAATGTCAAGAAAACGTTGCAAAAGCTGAAGGACTGAAAAAAGATTGAAGGGATGAACAGGCTCTGCAAGCAAAAAAGAAAAGTCATTTGGGAAATTATGCAGCTTTGGAAGGACCCCCTAAGGTTTCTTTGGACTTTATGGAAGTTATTACTGTCTCTGTAGAAGAATCATTCTGGAATCTGACCTCGATACTGGAGTAACTTTTAGGCCTGGGCACAGATGTGTGTTGGTGGCCGCTGGCAGTTATTATAAATTTGTAATGATGATACTGGCCAAGCATCACTGATGCCTAACCCAGAGAATACTCTGGAATCCCAAACTTTGTACATACAGATGTGGTGCCACGAGTAGACAGTTCCACAGCTGACCTCTGGTGGGTCTCAATCAAAATACAGAGGCACAAAAAGCATTCTTCCAGCCTGTAGGAAACAAATAATTGCTTCAGGATGTCTGCAAACATTCCAAAATGTTAAAACACCTAAAACTTTTCTGGTTCCAGGCATTTCAGAAAAGGAATATTCAACCTGTAGTACAAATTCTTTAGCACTGACTTAGTGATTTGCCATTTTTTAACCTATTTTCTAAAATACAAATATCCTGCGGAAACAAATGACTTTTTGAACTCTGTTCAATAATAGTTTAAAATAGTCCAATACTTTTTAGAATGTTAAAGTCAAATTTGTCCTCTTTGAAGTGAAAGTTTGCTTGACCTTGAAAGAGACAGTATATTAATCATATTTTTCTTTTTAAACCATTACTTCTTAGAATCATTCTGACTTCTTCAGAACAAAATAATATTAATCAACAATCTATTTCTGATTTTAGCTTTTCAGACAACTGGCTATCAAGATACTCTGCATTTTTTAAACCTATTGTTTAAAAAACTGTCTTGTTTTGCCTAAATATAATACCATCTTCTAGATGTAAGAATTTTTGTACTTATAAACACTGCTACTTTCTTAGAGATGAGTTGTTGAGTAACGCTGATTTAAAACTTGCAGTAAAAATGCCAAACACTGCAAAAAAGAAAAAGAGAAAGAGAAAAATAGGGGAGGTGCAAACATAAGAAAAGACCAGGTCTAGTCACCAAGACACAGTCCCTGGAAAGCTCTGAGTCTGCCTGCCTGAGGCCACTGGTCATGAATCCAACTTCTGTCTGCCGAATGATTTGACTGTGTCCCCAATACAAGTGTTCCCACATTAAGTGTTGGAAACCTAGTCCCTAATGCAACAATGTAATGCGGAGCTGCAGGGTGTAGGTCAGGAAGGCTCCGCCATGGTGAAAGGGTTAATGCTGACTCCAGGAGGACTTAAGGCTCTGAGCTCAGTCTCTTGCTCTTTGGAGCTCTCTTGCTCTTTCACATTCAGTCCCAGGGCAGTGAAGTGGGAAGGCCTTCACCTGTCCGTCGCCGTCCCCGTAAATCGGAAGAAGACACTGGACAGATTTAACGGGTTCAACAAGCCTTTATCGTTTGGGATGCAAGCCTCTACATGCGTCCACCACTTGCGGCTCCTATCGTGCAAGCATGGCGGATTTCCTGACACAAGAATCTATATAGACTTTACAGACCAATCACAATTATACACGTGTTTAAATGGTATTGGTAGGATCATAAAACGGTGGGCTTTTCTCTGGATAGGAGGGGCCCAGGCACAGCAACAAGAACCCGGAAGCCGGATATGGGCGCCATCTTGGCAGACACGATGGGCGGGGGAGCAAGGAGCGGTCACCATCTTAAAACGGCTCCCGACATTCACCAGATGCTAGAACTGCCATGTTGGAAATTTACAACTGAGCTGTGAGACATAAACTTATTTTATCAGTTACTGTAATGATCCATTATAGCAACAGGAAACAAATCAAGACAGGCACTTAGCATTTTTTTTTTTTTTTTTTTTTTTTTTTTTTGCTGTTGTTTGTTTGCTTTTGGCGACAGGGTCTTGCCATGTAGTTAAGCCTGATCTGAACTCACTATGTAGACCAGGCTGGCCTCAAACATACAGCAATCCTCCTGCCTTGGCCTCCAGAGTGCTGAGATTACAGGCCTATGCCTTCGTACCCAGGCCAGCTAACCTGTGCTTGTGTTTCCTTAGCCAGGGTCCACTGTCTGCATATGAGGCAGATAGAGAGAGTAGGATATAATGAGGGATGGAATTTTGCCAGACAAAAGATAGAGAGAAAGGAAAGGAGTTACTGGTACATTCACAGAAGTAATTGCAACAATGTGTCACAAGGTCAAGCAAAGTAAGAGGGAACCTGAGGACCAGGAGAAGAGGAGGCATAGGGAACAGTGAGACAGGTGGAAGGAACTTAGTCCTGTTGAGATCTGAGCATTGTGGAGTGGGCAATCATTCCAAAAATGTGTTACAAAGAAGGGAGCAAGAAGTTGGGTGTCTATAAGTGGGATTATGGAGGAAGGGCTACCATTGAGATGTGACTGCCAAAGAGCCAGTTCAAGGCTCGGTAGCATTAATAGAGGCGTAGCGTTTAGACAAAAGGAGGTAGATGCCCACTCCATTCTTCCTCCTTTAGTCCATCCTGAACACTACATCCCGAACTACCCAAGACACATAGAGGATGGTAAATAATCCAAAGCAAATGTGTATAAGCAATAATCGTAATAGCAGATGGAAACAAAGGCTTAACTCAGTGGAGAGACTCAGAGCTCCTCAGAATCAGGATGGCAGCATTGCTTCCAGACATCTGACAGCTCTTCCAGGAGGTGGCTGGGCATATTTCTACCCAGTGGACAAGCACAAATTGGCAGAATATAAAGAAAAACTCCTTTTTTTTTTTTTTTTTTTTTTTGTGGAACCAGGGATTGAACCCAGGTTCTTGTACTTGCGAAGGAAAACACCTCTTTATTTTTAATTTTTTAATCTTTTATTTATTTATTTGGTACAGGGTCTCATTATGAAGCTCAGACTTATTGTAATCCTCCTGCCTCAGCCTCTCCAGTTCTGGGTTTACAGGCATGAGCCACCACACTAGGTTTCAGTGGCCAGCATGGCACACCCAGGGGTTCCAAGACTGGCACAGTATGCAGTACCAGGGATCAAACCCAGATCCTTGTGTTTGCCAGGCAGGTGCTCAGACCACTGAGCTACCTCCCCAACCCCAAGAGAGAGAACACTTTAAAGGCAAGATAGGGATGAGGTCTGGTGGTTTGAATGAGACAAAGATGGAACCTGAGCCTGGCGCGGGCAATAGATGCAGTTCCCCTGAGAGCTGAAGATGGCAGTGCACGATACTCAACGTCAAGTCACCAGTGACAGTCTAAGTCAACATGGTGGCCTGGATCAGTGAGTCTCTGCAGTTGAATCTGACAAAGACTGAACAGTTGTGCTCAGGGGCTGCCTATGGTCAGTTTATGGACATGCGCTTCCCTGGCTCCATTGCCTTGAAGAAAGTGAAATTCCAAGCTAAGCTAGAACATGAATATCCAGAACTTCAAAATACTACAAGTAGGTTTTAAAAGGATGGGTGTTGATAAAACAATTCCTGTGGATAAATTAGTAAAGGGAAAGCTTCAGGATAATTTTGAATTTGTTCCGTGGTTCAAGAAATTTTTGATGCAAACTACAATGGAAAAGAGTGTGATGACCCTGTAGCTGCCAGGCAAGGTCAGGAGACCGCAGTGGCTCCTTCTCTTGTTGCTCCAGCTCTGAAGAAACTTTCTGCTCCAGCAGTGCAGCTCCACAGAGACCCATTTCAACCCAGAGAATTACTTCAATGCCTAAGGCTGGCCCAGGTGTGGCATGGAAGAATCCTGCTGTGGGCAATGGGGATGACGAGGCAGCTGAGCTGATGCAGCAGGTCAGTGGATTGAAACTTACTATTGAAGACTTGAGAAAGTAAAAGATTTCTACTTTGGGAAGCTAAGGAACATTAGTTGATTTGCCAGGAGAATGAGGGGGAAAATGAGGATTGTAGACATTCTCTATGCCACAGACAAAGGCTTTGTGATACCTGATGAAGGGGGCGAGCAGGAGGAACAAGAAGAGTATTAGCACCATTGACCAGCAGAGTAACTGTGGAATTCTTCCCTCCAAATCATGTGCTTAACTGCAAAATACTCCCTTTCATTATTCTTAGAGGACTCACTTTCTCTTCAAAAGCAAACAGTACCTCTTTAAAAAGTGCAGTTTGCAGAAGTTTCACTCCTTTTTCAATAAATTTGAGTTAGGAGCTTTTACCTTGTAGCAGAGCAGTATTAACATGTAGGTGGTTCGTCTGGGGAACACAGACGCTGGCATGGGGCTTACTAGGCAGATGCTGGTCACACTGACTGCTGGAGAAGGTGTTGTTCTATAATGCACTGAGATGCCAACCTCAGTAGAGAAATGTAAAGACTGAATTGAATTTTAACCTATTGTGAAATCTTGGCAGAGAGTGTATTAATAAATAAATAAATAAATGCCTTGAGTATTTAAAATACACTTCCATATGTCAAAATATAAAATGTAACAAGACAAAGGATTTTATTTATCTGGTGGTGTTTGGGAAGGAAAAGCCAAACCTTGGAACCTTCAGAACCTTGCAGGGCTGTGTGATTTCCTGTATTCCAAGGCTTTGACCCAAAAGGAAAGTTTAAGAAATTGTTTTGTGAAGCCATCTGGCATCATTGACCAACCACATTCCTGCTAAGTGCAGGTGGCATGGTTGCTCAGATGAATAGAGGATATTCAGCCCTGAGATGTTTGGGGTGAACAGCTCAATTTTTTATTGAGCATTTCTCTGATGATTTTCTAGTTATCCTTTAAATTTCTGTGTATCGTAGTGTTTAGGAAATGAGCTGTATCCAGTCTTACGATCTTAACAACTACTGGGGACTTGCCCACATCTCTGGGATTTGGATGGGAGTGTGTTCTTTTGTTGTATTGTCTTTAAGTGTACATTTAACATGTTCCTCTTCTCTACTCCCTTGTCCACTGGGACTGCTGTCTGGCCCCTAAGTTTGCTGCTTAGCTTCAGAAGTACAGCAGGCAGGTTATCCTGCTGCAAGTTCTTGCTGGACCTCTGGCTAAGGAAGTGCTCAGTGAGGGCTGTTGTTACCTTGGAATCTACAAGGCTGGGGTGTTCTTGGTTTCTGCTGTCACAACTCTCCACTCTTACCTGAATACTTTGCCAGTGCACTAATCTCTTTGGAGATAAAATCCACTAGTGTGTAACTTAATGTTAATTTTCTTTTGCAGAAAAAACAGTGCAATGCCTGAATTAATTATTAATATTTAAAATATTTCTTTCCTTAACTCCCTCATTTGCTTTTTTGCCCACGGCCTATTCAATCCCTTTGTCTGGCAGAATCTTGCAAAATTATGTTACCCACTACTGAGATTGTTGAGCCCCTGATGTGTTTGTATTGATTTGTTTCTGGTGGTAGCTTGTCCTAAAATGTGTGTAGCAAACAGGTATTTTACAATAAAATTGTTGTGTAGTGTATTCTCTGTGTGGAATTCAGAGGAAAACCCAGATCTGGCGATTAACAATGCCAAAAACTGCAAGTAACTAGCCATTGTTCAAATAACAGTGGTGCTGTTTCTCTTTTGTGGCCTTTTAGCCTTTTGTTGTCCTAAATTTCCATTTTATTGGGAAACCATTTTCTACCTGGTCTTTCTTGACAGGGTTTTTTTTTTTTCCTACTTTGAACAGTTTTGAAATAAAATTCTGTATTTCAAAAAAAAAGGCAACATACATCAGAGCTGTGCACAATGCAGTGGACCCTGTAGGAATGAATCCTTGTCACAGAAAGCCTCCCAGGCCAGGCTGCTGGCTGATTGCTGGTGCTATTAGAAGAGTGATTTTAAGCATCTGATGCTTGAACAGGACCCCCATTCCATTCTGACCTCTTATGAACCCTCTAAAACTGAGAGGATAAATATTTATTCTGTTTTTATGGAAGAGGATACTGAGCCCCTGATACACCAAGGTACCCGCCTGAGGTCACGGTGCCTGGCGGGACTGTGCACTGGGCTTCAGTCTGCTTACTCAGGTCCAGGCTGTTTTTTGTACTGCTGGGGTATCGGACAGAAGGCAATTAAAGTGGCTTTGGGAGCCCATTTTTAGCTCCTTGTGCTCAGGACTCATGGCTTAGCTAATGCATCAGCAGTCATTCTGCGATTCCCTGAAGAGAAGCTTTGCTGTTCTTGTGAGGAGGTTAAACAAACCAGAACGTAAGATCCTCTTCAAAGGATCATTAAGATAAGTTCATAGCTTCCCAGGAGCGCACAGGCACACAGAGTGACCCCTCGGGGAGCGGATGCATCGGCCAACAAGAATGTGTCCTTCAGCAGAGAAGATGACGGATGGACGGCCAGTCCCTTGGACTTCCTAATAAGCTAAAGCAGATGTTTCTGTGGATACTGTAGGTGGGGAATGAGCTGGGCTCCCCAGGCACTCCTGGGAGTAGACTCAAAATCACCCCAGGATTGAATGCCTAGCCTGGGAGTGAGTCAGAAGCCCTGAAGCCAAACTCAATGTATTTTAAGAAACTACGAAACAGCCTTGGGAAACCTTGACTCCTGCCTCTGACATCCCTTCTCTGTCCAAACATCCTGTTGATAAAAAGCACTACCTCCTTACCCTCCCGTTAATCAGCGTGTGCCTAAAAATGTTCATTCTGTTTTTATGGAAGAGAACACTGAGCCTCTGTCAAAGGGAGTGCTCAGTGAAGGCCTTGTTACATGAGGTCACGGTGCCTGGCAGGACTGTGTGCTGGGCTTCAGTCTGCTCACTCATGTCCAGGCTGTTTTCTGTAGTGCTGGGGTACCTGACAGAAAGCAGTTAAATTGGCTTCCTGGGCTCAAGACTTGAACAACAAAAAAACCTCACTATGGCCCAGTTCCTACTCAAGCTTGGCCACTGAGGAAGACAGGAAGAATCTTCATTTGTATTTTCAAACCAGAACAACAGAAAGCTGGAGAGCCCTCCTGAAAGCTGACACATCCTGATCTTCGGATCAGACTTTGTCAGAAAAGGCAAGGAAGCTTCATGGTTTCAAGGCCTCTGTAGGTTTAGTAAGGCAGAGTGTCATGTCTGCTCTGAGTGGGGACTAAGGTATGAGACACAGAGTGTGGCTTATCCAGCTTGGACCTGGCGGGGGGGGGGGGGCTGGTGGCCCCAGCATCTGTGCTTCTACGAGCGCCAACAGTGGCTGTCCTAGTGCTCAGCACCTGCTCAGAGACTAATGGAGCCTCTGTGTTGTTCTCTAGGTGCTCAGCACGTTTCCTCTCTAGGTGCTGCAGATATTTCAAGAACTAAACCTAGACTCTCACTTTTTAATCTATGTGAAACTGCAACTGCTTCTTTTTACCCTAAATGTGTATGGAATGATATTCCCCCGATGCGCTCCTCCCCTGCTCCACCCCTGTTATCCACTGTGGGATACAACAGTGAATCAAAGCGATCATGCATACACAGACCTACGGCTCTCAAATATGGCTTGGCTTCCAAATCATCAGGAGAGCCTCTAAGTAGTACAGACCCAGGCTCCCACGCCATCTGAGGCTTGGGTTGAGCCCTGGGTATCTACGATCTTAGAGCCCTCTTACTTACCCTGATATAGCTGTGAACACTGAAGTTTGAGGAACTCTGAGGTATCACATCCCCAGAAGACGCGTATTTTAAGAAGTTTCAGTTCCTCCCACTTTCAGAGTCAGACGAGAGCAAAAGTGAAGGTTTAAGGCCAACATACAGACAGTGGCCACCCGTTTTGCCAGCGGTGACTTTCATTAGGCAAGGCCTGGCGTGTGCTCGGGGTTCATGCACTCAGGTGCCAGGTCCTCAGCGGCCCACTGCGACAGTACGCTCGACACTCAGACAGCTTCCTTTTAGTCTGGAACCTTTCGGGCAGAGCCTGGGCTGTTGGTTCTGTGGGAATCCTCTCTACCCTGTGGAGCACATGTTGCTTTCGTGCCTGACGTTGCTCCATTTCCCATGTGGAGTAAGGACTTACGTGTCTAGGCACCCTGAGCTCTGAAGCTGTGTCATGGGCTAGCATGAAGTCTATCTCTGCCCACAAGCAGATCTTCCTCAGGCCTGATTCTGAGCCATCTCCCCAACCCCTTCCTAGTTTATGATTGCTTTCTGTACTAGATATTTGCTTAACACTTCATTTTTTAAAAAGTTTCTGTTAAAAAATATTTGAAACCTATGGATTCATGCCCTGGCAGGTTCCAGAGCCACAAAAATATTGTATTAAAAGTGACAGGAAATGGGAAGGGATTAGAGGCAGAACACATTTCAGTTCCCTAATTCAAATTCTTCCCATCCTAGGGGAATCTATCCTGACCACACTGGCCTGAACCCATTTCCCTGTTTGTAGTCTTGTGGGTGGCATATTATTTCATTATACTCATTTCATCATTTTATAATTACTCATACTGAATTTGGAACACCATTTCTATAATAGTTTACTGAGGGAATTAAGCTTTGTAAAGCTTTAACCTCTTTTAGTCAGTAAATAGACTGGGCAAAATGCCTGGACTATTTGAGAAGAGCTCAAGTATTGACATTGTCTGGTCTTACTGAAGTTCTACAATTCTAACATCTCTAAAAGTGGGTAGTTCCTGGGGAGCATGGCTTTACTTGCCATGAGCCCACAGCAACTGGTGAGGACAAGGTTGTTTGAGTGGCTACTTGGTGGGTGGTTGGTCAAAAGCCTCTGTCAGGCTTGCAATGAACTAGAATGGACTAGGGGCTATGAATGTGACCACATCTGAGGATGCACAGGAGGAGGAACTCTGGGCCTTGTTCTGACGAGTCTGCCCTATCAAGAAGCAGGACAGGGGCCAGGGAGATGGCTCAGTGGAATAAGTGCTTCCCTGGCAAGCACAAAGGCCTGAGTTCAATCCCTGATTGCACCAAAAAAGAAAAGAAAATTTCTTAATATTAAACGAAGAAGGGGCTGGGGAGATGGCTCAGTGGAATAAGTGCTTACCTGGCAAGTGCAAGGGCCTGAGTTCAATCCCCGGTTCCGCCAAAAAATAAATTAATTAAATTAAATAAAAGAAGAACCATTCTGTGTTTGTATAAACAGTACAGTTAGCATAAATATGCAGTACTTTTGCATAATTCTATGAGAAGAAAGATTTGCACTAATAGTGTTTGGACAGGATATCCTGTCTGCTTCTTGTACTATGGAAAACCACTAGGAAGCTAACAATGTAAAAAGTATTAATTATTGAAACTGTACTATAATTCAGCTTTAAAAAAAAGATAGGTATACAGCTGCATTCTCTTAAGATTAGAGAATTCATAGATTAGAGGCATCTGCTCTAATAGTGTTTGTAAACAGAATATCATGTATGCACCCTGTACAATAAAAAAACCACTACAAAAACAATATGCAATGTTTTAATTATTGAATCTATTCTACTAATTTGATTTGAAACTGTCTCATTGCTATTTGTTCTTCAATAAGATAAAAAAAAGAAATAAATTTTAAAAAAGAAGCAGGACAATTTTCTAGGGTCGGTCTGTCATGTCTAGTTGTTGACAACACCACTCCTACATATTCCCCACTTCAGAATAGAAGCCAGATGCTGCACAGTGACACACTCCCAGACCCACAAGGAATCTGTCCTGGGTCACAAAAAGGGGCTAGGAGAAACTGGCACCAATTATCTAGGGCTTTTTTTTCCATGGCCAAGCAGACTGAATAATTGAGAGGGTTTTCAGTTCACCATGAAAGACTGGAATCAGGATTGGGTCAAAACTGTGCTGGAAAAAGTCAGAGGCCAGGGGCATAGACTTGGTGACGCCGGCTGACTGGGTGCATTTCATTTTCTGTTAGCAGTCTGATTTTCATCGCCTAGTTTCAAAAATAGGAACAAAATCATGTCCAGACCTGAAACTTCCAGATTATAACCAAGAAGAGGAAATAAAAAGGTGTTTCCTACGTGTGAGGAATGGGAGAAGCAAGGGTTCTGACTTCCCTCGGTGGATTATCAATAACAACTCTGCCTGTGAGGTATAGACACTGGTCCATGCACTTCATTCAATAATAGCCCATCAAGTTCTCACAATAACCCTAGAAGCAGGTATTATTATTAGCTTCATTTTAAGAAATGTAGAAATTGAAGGTTACAAGGCATAAGTATATTGCCTACTACAGGGAATTTTATGAAGACCATACTCATTAAGTATGGCTGCTAAAGCACAGATTCCGGGGAAAGACCTCCTAAATTTGAACTTCGTATTAACAAATGACATATTAACATGGAACTTAATTTAGCTGTATCCATTTCTTCATCTCTAAGTGCAATTTTAAAACTTAATTCATAAAGTGCTTATGGGGGCCGGGGAGATAGCTCACTGGAATAAGCACTTCCCTGGCAAGCACAAGGGTCTGAGTTCAATCCCCAGTTCTGCCAAATAAATAATAAATAAATAAATAAATTGCTTATGCTGGATTGATGGGGCCATCCATGTAAAACGCTTAAAATTAAACTCAACAGTTATTAGTATTATTATTATTGTTATTATTGTTAATTCATACACCCACACCTATTAAATACCTATTAAATTAGGTAATTTAATAGATCATTACTGTCATCCACAGTTTCCACCAACCTGCTCTTTCCACTCCAGTATTACTTTTACTTTTCCAATGCTGAACTTAAGAAGAAAAATGCAAGAGCAGGATACTCCTGGGTATGACCCACTTCACCTTAGATCCTTGGTGTGAATAGTCTATAAATGCTTAGTCAGCCTCACTCAGTAAAGAAGCACTGTGTGTCCTCTGGGGAGCGGGAGTGTTGTGTGTCTATGGTGTGAAATCTGCACATTTACTGCAGTTGCTTGAGCTGAGAGCTATTTGTGCTTTGCAGATCATCACTCTGACAGAGTTGTTCTCTTGCATAACCAAGATTTTTATGAGCCACATTTTTTGTGTGGAAGTGAGAAACACAAACTTGCCCAACAGAAAGTTAGTGAGTGGGGCTGGGGAGATGGCCCAGGGGAATAAGCACTTCCTTGGCAAGCACAAGGGCCTGAGTTCAAATCCCCAGTTCTGCAAAAAACAGAAAGTTAGTGAGCTGCCTGAGGTCCACCCCTGGTGCTGAGTGACTAAGAAGCTACCCATGCAGTAGCCTTGTACCTGCCTCCTGATGGTGGGAGGACACCTCTGGAGACCTCTCTTCCTACCACCCTCTCCCTAGATCCCTTGGCTTCAGTCACACTGGCCTTCATGCTGTTCTTTAAACATGTCTATTTTGTCATAATTGCAGAACCCTCACCCTTGCTAACTCTCTAGCACTTGTACTGTTAGGACTACTTCTTCCTCATAATTCAGATATGGATCACTGGGCAGGGGCAAGTCTTAAGGGCTGTACAAGGCAAGACCTTCTACCAGAAAATCTTCCCAATAACTGTTCCACCAATATCTGCATCCTCTAGGAAGAAGGAATAGGCTCTGGTAACCAACCTAGCTAAGTGACAAAGAGCCTGTGAGAGAAAAATTTGACAGAAATGCATAAAGCCAAAATGCCTAGCCATCACCACATGTGGATTTGGAATCTGCATTTACAATATATTCATGAACCAAATTTGCTATTTAAAATATGAACATAAAATGTTATATCTTGCAAATTGGGTTGCTGGAAAATCTGACAGAAGGAAAAAATAAGTCTTATCTGTATGGACAGTCCCAGAACCTATGCTGTGTGGAATTCAGTTCCCTGATGAAAATGAACAAATGATTCACAGCTATCCACAGGGAAACAACCCACAGGAAATAACACAGAAAACCTGGATGCTCAAACAATGGAAGAATTTGAATCAAAAAGAAAAGTGGATGGTCCAAGAGAAACTATAAAAGCTGTGTTTAAGTTTACTGTAGAGACTTTTTAAAGTTTTATTTATTTGTTTGTTTATTTTTATATTTTTGGTACAGGATCTCACTATGCAGCTCACTCATAGTGATCCTCCTGTTTTTAGCCTCCCCAGTGTTGGAATTACAGGCATGCACTACCACGCCCGGTTTCAGCGGCCAGCACAGCGTGCAGTACCAGGATTGAACCCAGGTCCAGGCAGTCACTTAGACTGCTGAGCTATCTCTCCAGCCCTAGGAGACTTTTCTTTAAGAATGAAACAACAAGGTATGCGCCCCACAGTGTGAATCACAGCAATAACATGTAAATTTTAAAAAGTAATTTTATGAAACATCTGAAATGAAAAAGAATCATGGAAATCCCAATAACTGGTCCACCAACGGCTGCATTCCCTAGGAAGAAAGAACAGGCTCTGGTCATCAACCTAGCTAAGTGACAAAGAGCCTGTGAGAGAAAACTTTGACATAAATGCGTAAAGCCAAAATGCCTAGCCGTCACCACATGTGGATCTGGAATCTGGCATCATGACGAATCACTCTCAGAGAGCCAAAGCCCTCGACAGGACTGCCTGTGAGCATTTGAGAGAAACCCTCTGTTCCTATCCGAGAGCTCAGAAACTCAATTGGCAAGGTTCGTTATCGGGAAAGAGCTTACAAACTGCTGCTGAAGAAATCAAGTGTTTCTGAAGAGGAAGCATGATTATGTGAGATCTAGAACTCTCAAATCCAACTCGTGATAGATGCAGAAAGGTGTAGTAAATCTCACCAATGCAATGGCATAGTGTATTTAGTCTCATTTTCTGTCTTCTCCCTTGTCTTGCTGATTTGGACACATACATATGGTTTCTTGTCGCTCTACTTTCTTCATTTAATTTAGGCTTTCCAAATTGTTTTTAATTAAGTTGAATAACTGACAAAAAAATCCTAAAAACAAATTATTTTATCAAGATAGACTATGTAAGAAAAAAAAGATCTAAATGTATATAATGCAAACTGTTCATAGTGATTACAGGTAAGGGGTGAGATTTTCAGGGATTCCCAATGCATTCGTTTTTTCATGACATTTGATTGTTGGGATACAGGAATATTTTGTAATTGAATTTTTTATAAAAGTAATGAGTGAAGCAGCAATTCTTGCCCAGAGATAGTTTCTTGCAAGGAAAAAAAAAAAATCCTAACTAAACAATAAGAAAGCAAACATCCTACCCTCTGACATCCTGAGAACATTGAGCAATTCACATAAATTAAGTCACTTAATACTGATGCCAACTCTGAGGTTGTCAGCTCAGCAGTACCTTAACAAAATGTCTGAGATAAATAACACAGGGGGAGACAAGGTACATTCAGCTCATTGTTGTGAAGGTTCCATTGCTTGGGCCTTTGGGGATGTAGGAGTTCTGCTATGACAGTGCCTGTCCCAGGCAGCATGTGGTAGGACAAACTTCTCACCTCATAACAGAAAGGGGAAGAAGATGAGCTGCAGTTGCACAGTCCTCTTTGGTCACCCAGTACCCCAAGGGCCCCCATGATGCCCCACCTCCTAAAGGCCCACTGCTTCCTAATTGTGCCACCCTGGCGACCAAGCCTCTGCCCATGAGCTTTCAGAAAACACATACCCAAGCCAAAGAAAACCAGTTAAGTGGATGTCACTTTTGCTGTATCCCACTAAGATGTAAGCTCCAGGGAAGGAGCTTTGTCTTTTCTATTTAATGTTATACCTCAAGCACCCATAACAACGCCTAGTGCTTCATGGATCTCAACTTACTGAATTAATGCACATTTTATGGATGACATAGTTGAAGACACAGAGGTTCAGGGACTTGTTCAAGGTCATACTTTCACTAGACAGAGCCAAGATGTGAACATAGATGATTTAACTCTAAAATCCCCCTGCTAAGGTGGATATTCTCTGGGTCTGTTCTATTACATGACAGCAAACTCAGCCCCACGTATCCCAGACACATTCTTTGCATAACAGACAAAGAGCATAAATGGAGCAAGAGCCTCTGCAAGCTGTTTTTCTTGGCTTAGTCCTGTCTTCCCCCTCTAGCTTACTCAAGCACAAGGCTAATGCTCCACCCATCCAAAGACACAGTGAGGGAGAGCCATTTCCAAAGCTATGTAGCTTTCAGCAGAAAATGAAGGGAATGCTCTCTGACTTACCTGTTTTCCAAGTCAGTTGGCTCTTCCTGCTTCTCCCTTTCAGACCACTTAAAAGTGAGCTGTTGGTTCCCTGTTGTTCACCCAAGATGCATATCAACAAATCATTGAGAAATGTTAGCCCCCACCCAGCTCAACCCACCTCAGTGGAAAAAGCTGAGGATCTTGGGCTCCAAGTTTCTTTTGCTGATTTTAAAACAATATAAACAAGGAAAATCCCCTAAGGTTATGGCATCCAGACTGTAACAAAAGTTGAAGATTTTACTTCTAATTTTAAAAGACTGCACAAGCAACACTGATGTCTCTAAACTCTGACTCCAAGGGGTCAAAGGCTCATTCACGATCTGAATCTTTCTCCACTGAAACAGTGACTATTGAGTATTTCCATGCACTAGATTGTAGGGTTCCTTTGTGTCAGTATGTTTTCCCATTCTTGCTTCCAATCTGGTCCACCATGAGACCACCAGACCACAGGCTTGGAGAACCCAAGCATGAAGCAAACTCATGCAATCTCACTTCCTCCCTCCCTGGTGGAGAAACTGAGTCCAAAAAAGAAAGTTATTTCTTTTAGCATCAGGTGATGAACTAATAAGGGAAACCTATCTATTTCTTTTCTGTTTTTCACGAAACTTATGAACAAAAGTTCTCCCCAAATTTCCATGTGGCTTGTATGCACTTCTTTCTACTCCACACAACATGGCCAATACAAAGAAAAGATTTGTTGAAGTGAACCCACTGTGCCCCTCTGGCAAGATGCTCCATTCCTGGATTAGCTGCATGAGTCTGGCCCCTAGCCTCTCTGCAGGGAGTTCTGCCGCAGGGTTCTGCACCAGGCCTGTCTGATGCAGGTGGTTCTGGTGATTACACAGATGGTCCTACGTGTGCATGTGCACACACACACACACACACACACACACATGGCCTGGGCACTGGATGGAAAGGAATCTGGCAAGCGGAAAGATGTGTTGAAACAATTCAGTTTTCCCAGAATTACAATATAGACATATAAGCTAATCAGAAAATAATTCAAGACAGCATTCTGTTACTTTTATTTAAAGTATTCACTGGGCTGGCCAGACAGCTCAGTGGATTAAAGCACTTGCTTAGTCAGACAGAGGGGCAGGGATCCATCCCCCACATGTTGTGCCGGCCCCACCCCCAGGGCACACTGAGACAGAGATTTGGACTGGGCATGGTGGCACGCAAGTGTAATCCCAGCATTTGGGAGGCTGAGAACAGGAGAATCACTTAGGAGTCTGATCTGTGTAGCGAGACCCTGTAGACCCTGTACTAAACATATTTTTTAAATAAATACATATTTTTTTAAAAGAAATGAAGTATTTATGTAGTCACTTGCTTATTTAGATTCCTTCAGCTGACACTGTTGAGCATAGCAAACACTTAGAAATAGACTTTGCTGTCAAGAATCTTATAATGAAAGGAAAAAAGAGATAGATGTTTGCATAATTGCCAGTGGATCTGCATGGACTCGAGGTGTACCTGACTAAAGTCTCTGCCTGCAGCGCTGATCAAAGGTCATAGAAGGAATAAAGAGGCAAAGGACGTAGAACACTCTCTATATTTACAATCTTACAGCCTTATTCCCCAGAAAGAACTGGCAACTGTCTTTTATAAGGCACCTGCACCATGCTGAATGAGCTGCAGTTACTCACACAGCAGCCCCTAGGTATTAAGAGACTAAGGATCACAAAGACTAAGTAAGGGCCCCAGATCACCCAGCTAGATTCTCGACCCTACATGACTCCAAGCCTGAAGTTTCTGGCCCTCAAGAATCTACAAATCCTCTGCTGGCCTATTTTCCTAGCCTTGCTTAGAAGATGCTTGCTGTTGATTTGAGTCCTTGAGGGTGAAGAAAGAGTTGCCGGGATTTGAGGTACAAACTTTCTTTGCCTCTGTGGCCTCTAGGCCAGGAGAGTGCGCCGCCATAGGTAGCCGGTGGTATTACACATGGCTCGGAGTCCATGGGAGAGAGGGACTGCTCTCCATGGTTCATGTTTTCCATGTTTCACACTGGACATGCAGTAGAGTTTTTGGACTCAAGATAGACTTATCCAGAGCAGGGGCAGGAAAGGAGGTCAGTGGAGTTTCTTCTTCAGCTCTCCTGATATGCAGTGGACAGTGAGACACTTCTTTGCCTACTTGAGCTTTCTTCTCGTGCTTCCATCCCACTTATCGCCTCGCTGAACTGGTCTTTGCTTTTTGTGCTCTCCGACTTTGGCTCACCTAGGTTCTGGAAGCCCGTACATACAGATTTGTCTCTACCATATTCCACAACCCCCACCTCAGAAGTAACTGTCATAGTTCAAGATAGGGGTTTGCTAGCTCTGTGGAAGAGGATCACTTTATTTTATTTTTCAGAAGTTTTAAATGTTATTTTTCTTTTTTATTTTATTAGCACATGTATCAGGACATGATGACATTCATCACAGAGAATTAGTACATGTACACAACACATCTTAATTCTTTTTACTTTTCCCCTTATAAGCAGATCAGTTCAGACTCTTAAGGAGGGTCAAGGTAGGATCGTATTACACATGCTACGGTGTGACTACTACAGTAACACACCTGAACCAAGACATGTGAATGAGCCAAACTAATCAGGTAAGTTTTGAGGAGGAGGACAGTGGCTTTATGATGATTGGACTCACACAATCTATAGATAGATATTAGCCGGCATAACTAAAGCCACTAAGCTAGTCAATGGGCTGAAGGATGAGAAAACGATTTAAGCTCTGTGAGCTGGAGTGAACTGCTGTGCTCTGGAAGAAAAGCACAGTACTGGCCCCTGACCTTTGAGAGCTTAAGAGGTCAGCAGATCAGCCACCACCTTCCCAGCCCTGGGACTCCTGGCGCCATCCTTGCTTGCCCAGGGACCCAATCAAAGAGGGAAATTCAGGAGGAAATCCTACTGTTCCTGAATCCTACTATTTCTGTCTGGCCCAAGCCTGCTCAGTCACTCACAGAAGTCAGTGACTGAGAAATGGCCAACATTTCCCTAGGGCTTTTGCTTAGAATTTGCTGCTTCTTGTGGCTGTCTTGCTAGTCCATGGGGCTTTCCCCCTGAGGCCTGGCCAATCACAGAAACCAGCCACCCTGGCTGTCAGCAGACAGAGGGATCACCCTCCAGACCTAGGAGCTGGGAAGGGCAGAGCCTCTGGGGTTCACCTACTCCCACCCAGGCTGAAATCTCTCCCATGACTTCCTCAACAAGTGGAGCTCTATTGACCATGAAATCATTCCCAGGATAAGTAGCCTCATCTTTCCAGGGTTTTTGCTTTATATGCATCTATATGTAATCTGGATCCCACTGTCATCTGCTCTTTAGTGCTATTTATTCCCTCAATGCAAGACAAAAATAATTCAGCTTAATTCTTTGTCCACCAGAGTCTTTCATATATTTGACAGTGATCACCATACCTCAGCACATTTTGCCTTCTCTTTCTCAGGCGTGGTATCTTCTCTCTCCAGTCCTGGGTTTCCAGCTTTCTCACCTACATAATAGTTTTCCTGTCATTATGTGAGTCCTTCCCCAAAGTTTGCCTCCCCCCTCTGCCTCCTCCCTCCAGAAGAATGAGATACTCCCTCACGCCCAGCTGAGGCCAGTATCAGACCAGATCCTCATAGTCCAACTGGGATCTAGCTCTCACTTCTCCCAAGCTGCCCAGGGTCTCCCCTTCCCATCATTCTGCACTCCTCATCCTCTCTCCTCCATGCTGGCCACTTTATCCCCTATGTACACATCCCATCTCCAAAACACATCCAGCTTCCAGCCCACGGCACCAACAGTGTCATCCTACTCTATGTCATGGCCAAACTTCTTGAAATTCGTGTTCACTGACATCTCCCCCCGCCATGTACACTTTAACCCTGTGTGGCGTGGTTTCTTCCACCACCCACTGAAAGTGCTGTACAGAGGTTGCCAACCATCTTCTAACCTCTGACTCCAATAGATGCTCCTCCATCGCTGTTTCACTTCAAGGCAACATTTGATACACCCGACCACATCCATCCTCTAGGCTTCTGGCAGTGCCCTGTGGACCCTTATCCCACCTCTGTGGGACACTGCCCGCTGTCGTTTGCTGGCCTCTTTCTGGTCCTTGGATGCACATGTGCCGGGTATGCTGCTCTGAGTCCTGCTCTCTGCGCACATGCGCCACCAAGGATGGTCATTCACTTAATGAGCTGAGCCTCATGCTCCTCTCCTGAACCTTCTGCCTGGCCTCTGCTTCACAAGCACATCCAGCAGGCTGTCACTCAGCATGTGCCACGCCTGTCTTACTGAGCACACATGCTTGTCTCTTCTTATCCCTGACCTCCCCTCATTTACAATGAATACTTAGATACTTTACTAAAATTTCATATTATACCTAGCATAGTGTGCCTGGCCAAAAGAAAAAAAAAAAAAAAAAAAAAAAAAAGATTTTCTACCAAATATAGTTCTTAGTTAAATTAGAACAGAAATTTTAGCAAATAATTGTGATACAATGTGATGTAATATGATGTTATTTTAGATATGTCCACATAGCCCAGAGAAGAAATTTTGCACTGTCCTAAGAATAGGGAGAGATATAGCTCAGGGAAGTCTTCCCAGAAGAGGTGACATCTCAGCAGGAGCTGGTCTGGGCCCAAAGGAACTTTCTGGGCAGAGAGAACCAGTGCCTGAGTAACGTGCCAACTTTTCAGGGGCCCACTGCTGCGGAAAGCAGCAACTGTGCCTCAGGCACAAAGAGACATAACAGTCACTGAGCAGTGAGGCTGGAGCCAAGTGAGCAGCTCCTACTGGGTTTGAATGGGACCCCAAAGACCACAGAAGCCACTCTCCAGAAATAAGAGATCTACCCAAACCTGTGTACAAAAAGATGTGCATGGTGAGGCAGGGGAGGGAAGTAAACCCAAGGGAGGTAAAACCAGCCATGGTGGGCACTTGCCAGGAGCAGCAGTGCAGGAGCCTTGGGGAAAGATGACCTCACCTGGACCCCAGCCAGCCCCACCTGAATGAAGTGTTTTTTTCAGAGTCAGGCCCTGAAAGTCGAGCTCACCGCCAGGAGACTGGGGTGCACAGGAGGGCAGCGTCTCTGGGCAAATTCTGGGTCATGCCAGCTTCTTAAAGGGGGACTTTCAGGGTCTTTGCTGTGCATCACACTTGCCATATGTAAAGGCCCAAACTTATTTTAATCTTGAAGGTCTTCCTGAGGGCTCAGAGTGTGATGCAATTTGCAAAATAGAAAACAAAGAAAGATAGCCTCTTTAACAAATGGTGCTGGAAAAACTGGCTTTCTACATGCCAAAAACTAAAACTTGACCCAGCTCTATCACCATGCACTAAGCTAATGTCAAAATGGATTAAAGATCTAAACATTAAAACAGAAACACTCAATCTCCTGGAAGAGAAAGTAGGAGGAACTCTTGAAGACATAGGGGTAGGTAAAGAGTTCATGAACAAAAATGAAATCACATGGGAAACACTTGAAAGAATTAACAACTGGGACCAACTCTTATTGAGAAGTTTTTGCACATCAAAAGAAATTACCAGCAAAGTGAAAAGACAAAGCACTCAGACAAAGGTCTTCTCTCTAGAATTTATAAAGAACTAAAATACATTAGGGCCCTTAAATTTAAAGAACCAAACCTGAAATGGGCATCCAAGATGAATACACACTTCTCAGAGGACAAAATTAAAGAAGTGGATAAATATATGAAAAAATGCTCTACATCACTAGCCATCCATGAAATGCAAATTAAAATAACACTGAGATACCACCTCACCCCAGAAGGAATGGCTATCATAAAGAAATCAACCAACAACAAATGTTGAAGAGGTTGTGGGGAAAAGGGAACACTTCTCCACTGCTGGTGGGAATATAGACTGCTGCAACCATTATGGAAAACAGTATGCAGATTCCTTAAGAAACTAGGACTGGAAATTCCATTCAAGACAGCTATCACCCTATTAAGAATTTTCCCAGAAGAACTGAAAACTCATATCATAGTGATACATGTATACCTATGTTTATAGCAGCACAATTTGTGATAGCAAAATCTTGGAAACAACCAAGATGCCCATTACATGAGGAATGGTTGAAAAAGATGTGGTTTTTTATACAATACAGTATTATTCAGCTATAAAGAATGATAAATTTGAAGCATTTATATTTAAGTGAATGCCACTTGAACATATACTCATAAGTGAAATAAACCAGACCCATATGGGTAAATATCATATAGTCTCCCAGTTTAAGAAATCAAAAAAAGAAATACAATAGAAAGGTATAACACAATTAAAAGGAAAGTGAGAACTTAGGATTGGACATTGAGGAGAGAGTAAGGAGAAAAGCTAAGAAACAGGACAAGGACAAAGCACAAGATGGGCACACAAGATGGGCAAGGCAGTGATCCCAAGAAACATCAGCAGGTTTTTGAAAGTAGCAGTTAATTGGTAGGATACTCAACCTAATGGTCTATATCTGCCATATATCTGTGAACCAAACAACTGCACTGAAGATAATAATGTATAATAGAAGGTCACACTTGGAATGCCTGCCATTCTGGTCTGCTAAATACATACTTCCTGTCATGACATACCAATTATTACCATACTGTCTCACAAGTAAAAGTTTCTTTTTAATGGGTAATAAATGAAAAAAGAGAGAGAGAAACAAGAAAAAAACAATGCTATATATGATTAGATTTCTAAATTTGTCTGTAAAAATATGTATCTATTCCTATTTTTTTTTATTTTTCTTCTTCATATTATGTAAGGACTTAAAATTCAATACATCAATACTTGATGGAAAATACCTGTTCCGTGTTATGCCTAAGATGTTTGATATGTAGACAGATAGCGAGGGTAAACTGAACTGCATATGTTACAGGGTAATAATCAGCTTCTCTTTTGGAGGGTTAACAACCTAAGTTTGAACATCAAAAATTGCAGAAAAGGAAGGGTTGCAAGGTCAGCCAACATTTTGGCCCTAGCTTTTCAAGGTCAGTGAAGACTCAGGACACAGGAGACCCTGTATTGTAACATCATGTAACTCAGTTGTGCCCCAAATTTTCTGATCAAGGAGATTATGAAGCCACAAAGGAAGGAGATCAATGATGTATAGTGTGCCTTAGGAGAGTCACATGCAGAGAAAACTTTCTCACAGGCTTTCACAGAGAGCAAACTGGTCAAACAATGGTCATGCTTCATCCACATGACTACACTGACAAAGGATCTACAAAGTGAAGTACAGGGTTACAAGTACCTGAGGGTACTTGACTGACCTTATCTGACACAAAAGTTCCATTTCTTGTTATATAGGTCTTGCTTTATCTTGGTCTTCACCATCCAGCAGAAAAATATAAAAACAAAGTATAGAAAGTAAAGCCATATTAATATGCTGAGCTGCAAAAGGCTCTAGTCAACAAATTTTGTGGATAACCCACTACTATTGTGGACTGCTGGACTGTGTTGGAGTGTTTTGCTGAATTCAAGCACCTATAGAATTTAAATGCCAATACAATACCCATGTCTGACTAAACAAAAAAAAAGGGGGGGAGGATACAAAAGAAGAACCATTTTGTATTTGTATATACAGAATAGTTAGGATAGAAATACAGCTTAATTCTATGAGAAGAAAGTTTTGTAGTAATAGCGTTTAGACAGCATATCCTGTCTGCTTCTTGTACTATGGATAACCACCAAGAAGATAACAATCTAAAATGAATTAACTATTGAAGATGTCCTATTAATCAGCTTTGTAACTGTCTCATTGATATTTGTCTCTCAATAAAATAAAATAATTGAAAAAATAAAACAGGGTGTTAGTTCTAGTTCGTGGCAGCAAAAGAGGAACTGAAAAGACTCCATTTTCCATGAGATGACAGCTGCTATTATCACTGACTGTTCTCCTGTGGGAATCTTGTGTGCATTTATGACTGGAAGCATGGAGCAGACTCCCATGGAAACACAAACGGCAGCATTTAGTCCCTCTGTTTGGAGTCGGCTAAGCAAGTTCACCTGCTCCTCCCAGGCCCCCCCATGTTTGTTCAGGCCTGAAAGTCAGATCCAGGTGTTTGAAAGAATGGCGGGTCCTGACCTCTGGAACAAAGCAGCCATGTCTGTAGTCCCTGGAACACTCGCCAACTTCCCTCATCGCATTTGGCTCAACATGTGGGGGAGGGCGAACTACCTCAGACTCTCCTTGCCCTAGGAGCTGTGTCCCATGTGGCAGGTGCCACACTCTGTGGCCATGGCCAGGAATCTTCACACTGTCCTACGGCTCACTAGGACTCCCAAGTGCAGATCACTCTTCACATGCTTTCCCTTGCCTGATCTCTGGGGAGAAATCAAACTCCACCCATCATCTTACAGGTTTAAATGACCCCATTCTTTGGTATGCCTCACTTGCATTCCCAGCAGAGTCCCAGGGGTGAAGTCTGGGAAGCTCCCGTGTGGTTTGGGGAGTTGCCTCTTTCTCGATTGCAGGAATTCTCCACTGGAGAAGAATCAGATGCTCTTCCACTGATTCTGGGGTTCCAGGGTGAAGAGTTCAAGAGTGTAAAGGAGAACAGAAAAGTAGTAGCCTCACTGTTAGGGGACTGCTTCTGGCAGGACAGGAGGATGCCTAGATGCAGCCAGCACTAAAATCAGGAAACTGTCCCCAGATCCCGATTAGGGTCCCAGAGTCTGTGGCAGAAAGGACCCTACTACTGCCATAGTCACCTGCTCTTCTGGTTCGCATAATAGGACTTTAGACCCTGGCTCTGCAGATGATCCTGCCATGTACTGCTCTCACTCTGAAAGGTGCAGACCTCCTTCTTTATCTTGTAGAAATAGCATGGAGCTCCCAGGGCAGCATTTGCAGCCTCAGATTTATACTCAACTTGTACCCACTCATGTCCCAGGACAGCTCATGCTGGGAAAGGGTGCTTGGGCAAGACTAGCAGTCTTAGTCAGAGATAGAAAAAAAAAAAAGTTTTTTCATTTTTTCCCCTAGTGTTTTCTTCACCATGTCTTCCCTAATGCTAAAAGAAATGCAGTTTTATTACTCAGTTTTGTCTTTTACAAATCTATATTGCTTTTCAGACTAAACTAGGGCAGAATCTATAGTCAGATTATGACCACATCCAAATTCCTACCTCTGAGGTGGAATAGAGTAAATACTACTAGGAAGATAACATCAGCAGTCAGGATCCCTTCTTGGGAAATAACATCTACTTCATATAAGGCCATGTGCAATTTGAGATAGTGTGGAGAGCTTGGTGTGATGCGTAGCAGATCATAAACATGCAATAAAGGCTGACTCTTTGTATCACCATTGTCGTTAGCACTTAATAAGTGTGTAGGGTAAGTGATAATTAGCACTTAGATTTGTTATAGTGATAGTCTGCATATTTGAATGTACATGGGTGAATTGAAACATTTTTATGCCTGAGCCATTTAGATTTTCACAATGAATTTTTTTTGTCCTTATATAATTTTGAATTAATTTAACAAGTTGTCAGCCACAGTCACAATTGTAAATTTCCACCATCTCCTTCATATATCTATACTTCCCTAAACCTTGTTGAACTATAGCATTAGATCATGATAGGTATTCCATAGATATGGATGGATAAATGGATGATGGATGGATGGTTGGATGGATGGATGGATGGATGATGGATGGATGGATGATGGATGGGTGGATGATGGATGGATGGATGGTGCTAAGACCAATGACTGCAGTAATTCTTCCCAATTTAGACTGATTTCATGAGAGCCACATCAGGGAAAGGCCATGGGAGTGATATAACTGGTGCAAAGCCCAGAGTTCTTGATGCAAAGAAAAACATATGTAGTGTACCTGAGAGGGGATGAAAGGAGAAGCTGTGACCAGAAACTGGAGGGAACAGAATAAAATCCTGCAATAGGAGAAGTACATGATGATGAGAGACCCAAGGAGCAGCCTGGAGGATGCCAGTCCAAAGGGTGGGTTCTGCAGGACCTGGAGGCCAAGGAGCTCTTAGCTGCTGGTACTGGGTGGGTGGTCCAAATGGCCTTTTGTACAGTTTCAAGTTGGGATTTAATTCATGAGGATCTATTCTGTATCCCATCAAATTGTTCCATGGAAAGTTTTTATACAAAACTGACTTAAAAATGAAATGCACTGAATAAATGCATTCATTAACAACTCTTGCCTTATTTTTTAACCGCAAAAACTGAGGGTGGTGTTGCTTAAAGGTCATGTGTGTGTGTGTGTGTGTGTGTGTGTGTGTGTGTGTGTGTGTGTGTGTGTTTTAGAGGAGAGAGAACCTGCATTGCTTGATTTGTTGTCTGACCTTTTTTAGCATTTAGCTGCAGGCTAGTTGGGAAGTGATGCTGGACATATTATATATAGTAAAATGTCGCCAAAACCAAAGACATTCTGTTCCCAACTCCCAACTCAAATACTTGAAATTCATACTCCAAATAAAAATTCACAGTAAATTTGGGCTTGGTGAGCACAATATCTGTGTGTGGGAAGATTTTACCATTTCTATTCATAGTACAATCGTCCCTCAGTATCCAAGGGACACTGAGTCCAGGACCCTGCAGATATCACAATTTATGGATGCTCAAGTCCTTTATATAAAATGGCATAGCATTTGCAAATAAGATTCTAGTTCACAGAAATCTTATTTGCAAATGCTATGCTATTTTATATAAGGGAATGCTGACAAGAAAAACATCTGCACAAATTCACTACAGTTCCAATTGATTTTTCAAATATTTTAGTTCTAGGATTGGGTAGATCCATGGATAATAACCTTCAGATACAGAGGAATGACTACTATTGAGCACCTACTGTGTGTTGGGCACTGTTTTGGGGACTGATTTTTAAAGGATTATGAAGCCATGGGATGTATTATTGAAAGAAATTATGAAATTCCTTTCCCCTTTTGGACACAAATAAATTACAGTCTGCCTTCAGTTGTGCACAGGGACTGGGAAATGGAAGTGTTGATAGTTGTACCTAATGATATCAAAGAGGACACACCATAGCCCTCCCTAGTCCTGTGTTATGGTTTGTGTCTAGCAGCCCCCCCCCAACACCTCATGTAAGTCATGGGACAGACCCCATTCGAGGAGCAGGGAATGGCTTGAGGCTGGTTCAGAGAGGCCTGAACCAGTCAACTGACAGCATGCATTCTGCCCCCTACCCAGGCCAGTGGCCTCTCTCAGAGGTGTGGAGAGGGTCATCCTGGCCATGCAGTGCCCAGGCTCTCCTCCGGACCCTGTAGAGCAGGGGCATTGTCTATGATTCAGGCCACCTCAGGCATAGGTTTGGAGAAGAAAGAGGCATTGACCCTCTCTCCTGAACAAGTAAGGTTCTGAAATCTTGCTATGTCATTCAGGCTGTTCTGTACCCTGAAACCTCTGGTAACTGCGAGCTACATAAATCTTTCCTTCCCTTATTTTGATTGTCAGGTATTTGTCCCACCAATGAGAAAAGAGTAAGACCTACTGTCCCATTGGGATACACAGTAAGTCTTCTGAGGTGCAAGCACAAGTTTGAGCCTTATGCTATGGGCCCACCTTGCAGCAAAGCAACAAACCTTTTCTCAGCAGGCCCCAAGCACGTAGCTCACAGGAATGGTGGCCACTTTTCTCTGTCCCATGCCCTGACATTCCTATATTTAATAAAATCAGTCAGAATTGTTTTTCAATGAGCATTGCTTCAGCACTGTTGTTCTATCACAAATTGACCTGTGATGTGAAAACTTTTGTTTGTCCCTATGTTTTGTTATGAAATTTTTAATGATTCATACCATGCTTGTTTCCAGAAAGAAACACTAGCCAAATTATCAAAAACAGGAGTAGAGAGCAAGAATGGAGGAAGGGGAAATCTACATGCAGAAACTTTCAGTTGAGGATGCTTATTGCAAATGCACAGGAAACTGCTCTCTCAGCTTCCTGGCAAACAACAGACAATAAAAGGAACACTGGCTTACAGAATTCAAGTGAATCTAGTCTTTCTCCTACCCCCCTTTTTGCTCATCTTCCTCCTTTTCTTTTTCTTTTTTCTCCCTTTGTTGAAGGATATGACATCCAGAAGGCAATACTGACATATGTTTCCAATAGGCATATCAAGCAGCTTGAAAGGCATGATTTTCATCCACCAGGACAGTGTTTTTCCAAGTTATCTAGACTGTTGGAACTATCCAGCTCATGAGCTGAGGAGATAGCTCAGTGGTCTAAGCATGTGCCTGGCAAGTACAATGACCGGGGTTTGATCCCTGGTACAGCATAACCGGTCGGTCCCGGAACTGGGCATGGTGTCGCACACCTGTAATCCCAGTACTGGGGAGGCTGAGACAGGAGGATCACTATGAGTCTGAGCTATGTAATGAGAACCTGTGACCAAATGAATAAATAAATAAAAGTTTAAAAAGATAAAATAAAAGGCAAGCTCCTGAGCCCCATCCCACACTCACCCATCAACTGATTGCTCTAGTCCTATATGTTGGAGAACAACTTCTCCAAGACATGAGTAGATGGTGGTGGCTTCCTGAGGTGGTTCTTCCCAGCCTTCCTTCCATCTTATAAAGGAATGATGCCTGGATTTAAGAACCCTGTAGAGGAGCAATTCCAGGCCTCAGGGAAGGAAGAAATGTGGATGCTGCAGCAGCACCTGGCTGTCCATGGCAAGAAAGCCTGGCTCTGGGAGCTTTCTGCGCATCTCAGATGGCCACGGGCTTCAGAAAAGGCGCCCTGCCCAGGCCCGCCCACACCCCTGGGATCCACCACAGCAGCCCAGGGGCAGTCCTGGCCCATGCTGTGCACAGCCATGCTGAGCTGGCTGGCCGGTGCCTGCTCCTTCCCTTTCTTCTCCTCATCAGTGATGGGGCAGGCAGAGCCCAGGGCTTTTGAATCAGCCAGACAGGGCCACCCCACGCCCAGCCTGGTGGCCGGAGCCTCCCTGTGCTTCCCTGCAGCCGGCCATCAGCCAGGGATACTCCGCCAGGAAGTTGATCATGTGTCCCTTCCTCTTTTTCCTTACAGGTTTGGAATAAATTGCCTCATCCAGTTTGAGGACTTTGCCAACGCCAATGCTTTCCGCCTGCTCAACAAATACCGCAACAAGTACTGTATGTTCAATGATGACATCCAAGGTAGGTTTCCACCTGCCCGCCAAAGCGCTGCAAACCAGGGCCTTTTACAGGGCTTGACAGGACACTGAGGCAGGGGAGAGAGGTCACCTGATTGCTGCTTTCCTGCCAGCAGCTGTTGAAGAAAGAACTTTAAATTTTAACTCAACTCCCACATGTGGCCAGTTCTTGGCTTTATGGCCTTTAACAAGCCCCTTGAATTTACTAAATCTCAGTTGCCTTAGCTACAAAGTGGAGATAATCACTACTTCAGAGATGGGTAAAAATCACGTGGTTTAATATGTGTAAGAAGTTTTATAGAATGCTGTCACTTACTAGCTATTTGAACTTGAACAAAAACCTTCTTTGACAACTGTTGGATCATAAAGTCTACAGAGAGGATGATAATAGTCTGGAGGACATTTGCATCAATGTAAAGCACTAGCACACACACACCAAGCTATCATTCACCATAAAAATGGCCTTCTACAGCCTTAATAATGTGCTTGTAAATTTTAAACACAAGGTATGTCCCTATCAAAGAGTCAGGACATTTCCATCCTGGCCTTGCCTGAAGTGTGCACTGCTGAGAATGACAGCACTTCAGAGTGCAACGCCTTCTAGTGCCCGATCCACTTGATCAGCCATCCTAGGGCCCAGAAATACCTGAATGCACTTACATTTTGCTGTGGAAGTGCCAGTATTTGAAGTTGGAGCAGGAAGGGTGACTCTCCAAGGGATTCTCCGACCTGATCCAGGAGCTCTCAGCATGCATCATTCTTAACATTTTTGAAAGGGCCAAGAAAAATATTGATGGGTCACAGGGGTTATTGTTCAACAAATGAAATTTTTTGGCCAACGAGATCTGTTAGAAGCAAAGATCCATATCAGGTGAGAGCACGAGAGCAAGGGCAAGGGCAAGGGTGAGAGTGAGTGCGAGAGTGAGAAATTTGTGGGAACTGAAGAACACAAGACTGACCAGCATCTCAGTCAACAGATTCTTCTAGAGGCCAAATAGTCTCAACTTTTCACCAAATGAGTTTTCATCAAATGAGAGAACTCAAACCCAGGTAAGTCTAGCTAAGTTTTCCACCTAAATGTTATGATTCTTCACAGGCCCTGACTGAGCAAGCCCAGCCTCACCCAGCCAACCTGGCCACTCTGCACACATGTGGCAGTGAGGCCTAGGAGGACTGCTGGGAGTAGGGAAGCATTCCTTATTGCTCACTGGTTACCCTCACTCTTAGTCGGGGGGGGGGGGGTCCTGTGGCTCTGGAAGCAGCACCTGGCTAGCCCCAGGCCATCCCCTTCTGTGGCAGTTGCCCACTACTGAGCAGCAGGACAGACATCCCCATGAGCCATTGTGTTGCCAGAGGGTGGAAGTGAAAAACAAGCCCTTGTGCACAGACGCTACCTTTACAGACACAAAGTCAGCCTCATAGGCACACATCCTCATAAACAGGAGCCAACCCCAGCCCTGCGGTCCATCGCCGCTGCCAGAAGGTGACTCTAAGATGGAAATGTGGCTGGCTGTGCTGCCCCTCCTTCATGAGAAAGTTCACATTCCCTCAGTAGAATATATAGCTTCAGGAATCTGTCCTCTGACCTCTGACCCTCTCTTCACTCTGACTCCTGTGACCTTCTTTCCAGTCATTTCTCTGTGTGAAAGTCCTACTCACACTTTCCCATCATCTTTGCCTGAGTAACTCCTTTATCCATCAAGACTCAGTTTGAAAGGCCCAAGCACATCCACATCAGCCCTTGGTGCCCCAGTTGATGCGTGCACCCACCAGTTGTTCCCCCAGCCTATGTGTAACCCACCAATTGTTCCCCCAGCTGATGTGTGCACCCACCTAGACATTCCCCAGCTGATGTGTGCACCCACTTAGATGTTCCCCAGCTGGTATGTGCACCCACCTGACATTCCCCAGCTGATGTTGGCACCCACCTAGATGTTCCCCTCTAACCATTCTCTGCCCTCACTATAGCCCAGTTTTTTGTATTGAATCATACATCTCTCCATGCGATAATAAATTTTCAGTGGAAGGAACATATCATAACTATTCTTCTTCCCCAGATCCTCTCACAGTGCCTGGTATGTTGCAGAGGCTTGTTGAATGTTAGAAGAGTAAATAAATGGCACAGCACAAGCAAAATGCCATTCTCATATTCATGCTCACTGTCCACGTTTCTGCACTGAACACCTTTGCTGCAGCTTCCATTCAGGTGTACACATACGTACATATGGAGTGTTTTAAATTGTATCAATCCATTTAATCCACTGATTTTGTGTCCTACTTAAAGACTTGCAAGCACAGCCAAATGAAACTTTTCTGAGTATCCCAGCAAGTGAAAGAGGAGTTTCCCATCCTTTGCTCAGAAATGAGGCCTGAAGTCATTAATCTAGAGAGCTGCCAAGCAGTGCTGGAATGATGAGGACATTGATATTGTTCCAGTGTGCGATGAGCACAACCTGATTTTAGGTGTGGCCACACAATTAGCAGCAATAAGGAAGTGGACGGGGAGATGCACCCCCCAGGCCCTCCTTCGCAGAAACATTTGTTGCCTCAGCTAACGGCAACACTGGCAGCGCCTCAGGCCAAGCATTGCTCATGGGACTGAGAAGGCCCAGCCATGTGCGCCAGGGCAGGATAGAGCTCCCAGGGGACTTAGCCAAGTCTTGGGGCCTACCTCCCGTCTCATCTTCCCTCTGTGCCCCAGCCCACTTCCTTCCCCTGCTTTCTACAGGAGCGCTTCTTAAAAACATCCTGAATACTCCATTATGTGCAGCTTCCCAAGGGACTCCGACGGTGCCAAATAGCAACCTTCAGCCTGCGCACAGAGCTTTAGGTTGCAAAGTGATTCCCCTCTCCATTACGTCACAAGTTCCTGGCAGTGTCCCTTGCTTCCTGTGGGTGGGACAGCTGTTACTGCTCCTGTCACTGATGGGGAAACTAAAGTGTGAGAGGTTACAGCTTGCTCAGGGTCACTGAGCAAGAATAGCACAAAAGCTGGATTAGAACCCACCTATTTCAGATTGAGAATCCTCTGCTCTTGGGCGATCAAGCTGCTGACTGCCTGCTGCATGTGCAAAGTGGCAGAGCAGCTCCTCTTGCTAAGGCTTCTGTCTGAGCCCCTCGTGAGTGTGGTCATTACTGATACCCAGCATTGGTCCTCTCCTCCTCCTTGGTCCATTCTCTCCTCCACTCCTGCAGGTGGAAGGCGAGGCCAGGGAGAGGATGGGACTGGCGGCTGTCAGCTGGCAAGTAACTGGACCCCAGCCAGAAGCCCGTGAGGTAGGTTCCCACTCTGGGAAGTGAGGGAGCCACTGAGGCTTTCAGGATTAGGAGAGCTGCTGAAGACCCAGCCCACGGTGGGCTGATTCCTCTTTACTTTCAAAGTAAGAAGAAATGAAGCATTAAGCCCCTTCGTGGTGCTCAAAAAATTAGCACAGTTGAAGTGGACTTGCAGTACGAGAAGAAGGAAGGAGAAAGCAATGAGCAATGACAAATCTAAGTGGCAAACAAAAGTGAAAACCACACTGAATGGGCTGCAGGACCTGGGCACAGATTTTCAGAACAGAGTGGGACCCACGTACTACGGAAAGGGACACTGCGCCCACTCTGTACACCATCCTGGCCTCACATCCTCTGGGGAACCAGGAAAGCTAGAAACCGGAAGTCCTCGGGAATTCCAGCGCTGAGCTGAGCTCCCTGAGGCGGGGCAGGCAGGGCCTTAGTGGCACCTGAGAAACTGGAACGCAGGGTTAGAGCTGACTCCCGGCTGTCCCCCACCACCACCACCTGGACACTTGAAAATCACTGACACCCCCTATCCCAGGACAATCACGGGACGTGGCCTCAGAAGACACAGCGCGTGAGAAGAGAGGTCCCCAGGGTCTCTGGCTTCTCCTTTGCCCCAGCACAGCACAGACTCATAGGAAGTCCCCAGCCAGGCCAGGCTGGGCCTTGGCGAGCAGCGCTGCCAGCACACTGAGTCATCCCTGGCAGTCTCTTTAGGAATTTTGGAATAGGCAGAAGCTCAGGTGACCTCTGTTGTTTCAGCTGCAATCAGAGAAGCATCTCTGCTCTGAGGGGAGGAAAAAGAGGTCTAGAAGGAGAAAAGTAGCAAGTCACTTCATTAGGGGGCAGGGCCATTTCAACCTTAGGAGAAACTGCATGCGAAGGGTCAGGTCTGGGACTGCTGGCCTGAGAGCCTGGGGCTGCCAGCCTCCCAATGCGAAGTGACCGCATAGTGTGACTGGGGATGGGAAGACCAGCCGGCTTGTCAGCTCAAGAGCCCAAAACGGCCTCCACCACTCCAGCCTTCCCTGGACCTGCACTTTCCTCGGTCCTTCCGCTCCCAGGACCAGACAGCTTGTGAGGGTGCTTTGTTCTGTGTCAGCATAGCACTGCCTTGGCATTTAAAAGCTTTAATTATTCCAGAGAGCTGTGCTGGCCCTGCCCCCGGAGCCAGCTGAGACAGAGACTGAGACTAGCCGTGGAGGTGAGTGCCTGCAATCCCAGTGCTTGGGAGGCTGAAAACAGGAGGATCACTTCAAATCTGATCTGTGTAGTGAGGCCCTGGAGACCCTGTACCAAAAAAATAATAATAATAAGTGCCTAAATGCCTAACACAGACACTGGACTGGAACAAGCCGACGTGTGAATTCTGACACCTCTGCCTAGTGGTTTTGTTCAAGTATCTTCAATTTTCAGATTATTCTTTTCTTCATCTGCAAAAATGGATGTAACAGTACAAACAGCCATGAGTAATAATCAACCAGTACCACCGGAATGCCTGAATGCTTTCTAAGGCCATCTGGCTTGTTGGCAAGCACATAAATTCACTGTTAAGTATTTCCAATACCACTCTGTTTGTGGCGCTCATGGTGGTAAGGAGTGCAGGGAGGAGTAACCAGGACAGGTGTGTACCAGTGTTCTAGTAGGCTCTCAGCATGTGGGTGTGGGAGGCAGGGAGCAGAGCCTGCCTCATGCCTCCCCTCCTTCCCGTGTGTGCCCTGGCCATCCGACCCACTGAGCGTTTCTGACAACTCTGTTATTTTGAATGTGACTTTGAAGAGTTTCCTGCCGGGAACTGTCTTAGCTAATTTTGGCTTATCCCTAAAGCTCAAGTGCTACCTCCTTCAGTACCCAGAACCAATCTGTGGGTGTCCAAGTGACCCCACCCTTCCCCATGGTGAAGAAATGGCAGCCCATATTCACAGAATCCCCCAAAGTTCCCCAGCACCACAGAGGGGCTTTCAGCCAAGAGAAGTAAAGCACACTGCTGAAAGATAACAACTTCTGCAACATGAAAGGCTTATAGTTGCTACAGATGCCGTAGTAGGTATGGGAAGATGGGTACGGATGGTCCAGCTCTGCAAATTTCTAGCTGGGTTTCTCTATTTATAAGATATCAGTGGTTAGTCTGACTGTCAGGGATCCTCAGCCCCTACCTCGCAACCTTGTACACTGAGAAGGAGGAGCTCCAGGCCTTCCTCTGACCTCCCCAACAGTAAAACTTGCCAGCCCCTCCAATTTCATCTCTCCTCAGTCCCCAGAGCCTTCCTGCTCACTAAGCTCTGCATTTTGAGGCTACTCTCTAAGGAGGAGGATGTCCTAGACCTGAGAGTCATGTGAGTGCTTCTGTCCCCAGCTTCGCAGAGCCTATCAAGCAACTAAAACCCTCAGACTTCAGAGACTTGAGAAGATGGCCATTATTCCCTCTGACACCTCCCACACTTCAGGAAAATAAACCTAGCCCCAGCTTCTTTGTCAACTAAGAACTTCTCTTTAGAGAATTTAAAGACTGCCCAAAGCTCTCCTAGGATGCAGAAATGGTGTTGAAGGAGGCTAGAGGTCCCCTTGGTGACCAAAGAGGAGAACCTGACTTTTCTAAACCTAAATTCAGTGGCAACTCCTTGAGAATAGGACTGTTTTATTCTCCTTTATATATTCAAAACCAGTGAGTACAAAATGAGCACTCCGTGTACAGTAAGGAGTAAATGATGGCAGTAGCTGCTGCCATGGGAAGTAACTCTGTGGGGTCTGGATGCAGGTCTAGTTTTACAATAGAAACTACCCAGTCCTCCAGGGGCCCAGGCCTCCATAGCCACTCAGAACTCCAAAGCCGGACCCTGAGCAGCCCTCCAACTCCCTGGCTTTCCCACTGCTTGGGTCGACAGCATTGCTGCTGCCTGATGAGGCAGTGAATTCTTCCTCTTTGCTCCAACAGCCAGCTGTTCAAAATGGAAACTCCAACTCTAATCCTGCAGTGCGAGACACTACTCAGAAAGAAAACTAGTCATCATGTATGACTATTAAAAGTAGACGTGACATTTTTAGCTGGTTCTTTTGTGCTATTTCCTGAATCTATAATGTCAAGCATTCTGTTTGCAGGAAATGTAATTGTGGACATCTCCTTCTGAAGAAGAAAAGTTTGTTTTTCTCTTACAACAAATGGGAACAACGAGTCATGCTTTCAGTGGCCCTAGGCATTTATGAGCAGTAGCCAGGTTTCTGCCCAGCCCAGAACCCCAGGCTTCTCACAGTGGTTGCTTCCAAAAAAGCTAAGCAGTTTCTTTCTCATCCATTTTTAAATTCCTGGCATAAATTCGAGGAACCTCCCAAGATGAAAGGAGATGATAACTCCCCAGGATGAATAATGATGGAGATGCTCATTTTATTGACCAAATTTCCTACAAGTTGCTGTTTTCACTATAGAATCCTGGGTTACAGTTAAGTAGCGTTGCTGACTAAAGGACCACGTGAAAGGAGGATCCCAGGAAAGAGACCCCAAGGAGGCACCCAGCGATGCCGCTAGGGAGTGTGGAGTTCCAGAAGCCAAGTCCAGAAAAGTTCTCCAAAGGAAAGAATGAACAACAGTAATATCACATGCTGCTGAGAGGGCAAAGAAGAAAGCAGAATTTGCCCGAGTGAAGGTACTTGTTGACCCTGACAGAAAGTAGATCAGTCTCATGTTTAGACTGAATTTGATAGAAGCCAGGTTGGGGGATGGGGCAGCAAGTATTATATATTCAACTCTTTAGAAGAGTTTGACTATGAAAGAGGAAAAACTAAGGTAGGACCTAGCTAAATTCAAGGCAGGCTTTTTAAAGACGGAAGTTTAACAACATAGTTGTGTTGATCCAGAAGAGAGAGACAAATTGAAGACCAATGAAAGAAGGGAAGGAATTACAGCACAAATTGCTTCACTAGACAAGAATGACAAGATCCGTTACACCAAGAGAAGTGGCTTCAGTAGGACCAGAGACAGTATGTCAATGTTTGCAGCAGGAATGGCACAGTACATGGAGATGAGGTCGAAGACTCACAGGCCTGGCGGTAAAATGATTCACAGGTTCTCCCTGCGCTTTTCTTTCCTTTGAGCTTCGCTTAGATCACAGCACGAAGGATCCATCCATGGTAGCTGCCTCTCAGTCTTCTACTGAAATGTGTGGTTCTTTCCTATCGAAGTCCCACTGCTGTGCGGCCTCATCCCTCCTGCCTGTGTCTTCTTTCCTCTGCCTACACTTCAGCACCCACTCCACGGTTCTCCCCACAGAAGGAAGGCGTCGTGCTAGTCCATTTGCTCCAGTCCATCCAGAAAGCGCTGGCTGTGCCGGAAGACCCTAAACAGTCAAAACAAACTCCAGGCCTTCTGGCTTTGCTTCTCACTGGGTGAAACCACAGCAGGTGTCTCCTGCTTCCCTGCATCCTTCCCTCCTCCTCCTCCTTCCTCTCCCTCTCTGTCTCCCTCTCCCTCCCCCCCTCTGTCCATCTTGGGATACCACAGTCTCCAAACCCCACTTAGCACTGAGCTCCTGAAGGTCAGCCCAGGTATTCTATCCTAGGGTTCTAGTCCTCAAAGATATTTAATACCCAAAAAGCCCGTGAACAATATGTAGTCACAATATGTAGTCCTTTAGGAAGACTCTGGTGAACATCTTTGGCGCCATCTGGTGGCAAATTCTTTGCTCAGCAGAGACAGAAACTTGTTCCCAAGTAAAATCAGAAAATTTCTTCTCCAGAGAGGGGAAGCTAGTACTCCATTTAGTTCACTACATCTCAGACTTGAATGTGTATACAAATTACCCAGAGAAATTTTTAAGTACATATTCTGGCTCTGTAGAAGTAAAATGAAAGCAGGTTTTGGGCAGCAGAGAATGTAAGTGAATAGAGTTGTTTGCAGGGAGACTGAACTAGACAGCCTCCACAGTTGAGCAGATTTATCATAGTAGACCAACAAGAGGAGGAAACGATGGACAGAGGGCACTGGGGATTTGGGGAGAGGATCATACAACACAATTCTCCTCACTTTCTTTAAGTAATTTACAGAGTTGTTTATATTTGCTTTCTTTGTTGTAGTTTGTAGTTTCATTTGAGCACAATGCAGTGCTGATTCTGGCCATGTTATAACCTGGCTTTATTCAGTTGATTTAAAAAAATCAATAAGAGAAAAGCAAGGTGGTTAATGATGTCTGTGGAAAGCACAGGGGATGGTGTAGGCAGAGCCTTAAAGAATCCTGAACTGCAAAAAGCCCTGGAGAGTGGGTGAGCAAGGGGTCAGAGCACACAAGCGTGAAAGCAGACGGCCTGTGTGGGGAACCGCAGATAATGCTAGTGCAGTCAGAAGTCACAAACCTACAGACAGGCTGATGTTCTGGCCCGTGTTTAGGTAGGCCCCAGGGCCTCCCGGGCTCATGGTGCAGCTTTTCCAGACATAGTTGGATCTAGAGAATGACTCTGGAATTGATATGGTCCATGGATCAAGGGCACCAGAATTACAGGTGTGAGTGCTGCCCACACTAAGCAGCCCGGATGAAAGGGGTAGAAAGAGCTGTGGCCATCCCTTCTGCCCACCATGAATGGTTTCTCCTCTGTGAAACTCCTCTGCCATGCCACCTAGGAGCCAGCCAACTAGGGCCTGAAACCTCAACAGACTGAGTCAAATAAGCCTTTTCTCCATTAACTTTGAGTGTTGGGTACTTTGTCCTAGTAAGGAAAAAAATAACTATGACAGTTGGAAATGACCAATACTTTTCTATACGTAAACAAGAAGTATTTCAAAATTTCCCCCCAATAGTCATCACATCTGCAATTATTTAATGACTTTTTCTTCCCAAATATGAGTGGACCTCATCTATTTAATTAACTATGGTAATTAATTACAAACTGGATCCAGAGTCTGGTTCATAAATTATATTCAATAAGTAAATGAATACAACAATCTCCATGGATCTCAGACTACCAGTGGCCATAGTTATTTGTTCTTAAGACTTTTTGAAAAAAAATTTTTTTAATTATTTATTTGGTACAGGGTCACGCTACACAGTTTGGACTCATAGTGATCTTCCTGTCTCAGCCTCCCCATGGCTGGGATTATAGGCATGGGGCCAGCACAACATGTGAACCAGGGCTCAAACCCTGGTACTTTGTGTTTGCCAGGAAAGTGCTTAGAACACCAACCTAGCTCCCCAGCCCTTCCCAAGCCTTTGTAAACTGGGTGTTCCTGATGGAGGGACTGTATTGGAGCCATCTATGTCTTTCTCAGTGCCTCTCATGTCCTGTCACCTGGAAGGTCTTCAGTAAACACACATTGAACACTTTGGGGACCTCCAGGGAAAGTTCCAGCAGTTCTTGGGCCTGCCTCTGGGCCCTTGCTACCCCAAGAGCAGACCCTCCAGGTCACAGCTCTGTGAAGACAGGAGAACCAACACCCCATGTGTTAGGCAGAATGCTCTGTGTAGAGTGCTGCAATCAGCTGAGGACAGTGGAGAACAGGGGCTCATTAGCTTTAATGAACACTGGGCTCCTTATCTCAGTCCAACACAGAGCCTCCAGGCCAGGCATAAATCCATCCCACATTCCTGAAGAGGGCCCCACCCCGGAGGGAATGAAAGCAAGCCACCCAAAAACCGCAAACAACACAGAAAATTCACTCGTAATGCCACCCTGTATCTATTAGTTCTTTGTAGTTCTTTCTGGATTCTGTGTTTCATTATAATTAAAATTCTAGTCTGTAAATATATATGGTACTATTTAAGATTCTCTTCTTTCCAACAAACTCAATGAAGCAAAGGTTAATGGTTAAGAGCACAGGTCTTGGAGCTGGATTTGGAAGGAAGGGGAGAGAGAGAGAGAGAGAAAGAGAGAGAGAGAGAGAGAGAGAGAGAGAGAGAGAGAGAGAGAGTTCTACTGAATATTTATACTTATTTACTTATTCTTTTGCTGTTTAGGTTAGTTCCAGTCATTTTATGTTATAAGAAACACTATCATACATGTCCTACTATATATATTTCTGGGTTTCTATAGATAGATTTACAGAAGTAGAAATATGAGCTCAAAGGGCAAAAGCATTTATTACCTTAGTCTGCACTGGAAAAGAGTTAAAGGAAAAAAAAAAAGATTGTAGGGCTTTAAAATGCAAAATTTGCTGGAATTTTTTTTATTTTCACCACTCTCTTACCAACTTTTGATCACATCAGTTTAATTCAGACAAACTGACCAATCCAAAAATATTCTCACTTTTGCTTCCTTTTCTTCAGCCATCCCAGAATCTTAACGTTGCCAAATGTAGTTAAGTTTTTACTTAGGATGCTCTGTACCAGTCTAGATCTGTGTGAACTGGTTGGATGGTGAAAACTAATATTAAAAATGTTACATTATGTATTAAAGAATTGAAAATCAGAAGAAAATATGAAGGAGAATCTGCTACTATCCCCGAGGTGGGGAAGAACGGAAAGGGGACGGCGGCCGTGGGCAGGTCCTGCTCCCCAGAGTGCACACTAGCAGGCAGATCTCCACGTAATACAAAAATTGTCAACTTGATGTGACTGCTGTGAAAAAGCAGGGCTGTGGAATGGCCCAATTTAGCAAAAGCAAGACTCAGTACACTCTGCTGAATGTCAATATTAAATAAATCACTATTTTACATTACTTGTGCTAATACTATATAACATGCAGAATTCCTTAGAACTTATTCACTGTTTGTCAAAAAGTCTGGTTTCACTAAATGTTATATGTTTTACTTGGCAATGCTAGAAGATTAAGGTGATTTGGAAAAAGAAATTCTTTGCCCCCTTCTCTAGACTTCCATGTTTCCTAGGATGCCCCCTTCTGTGGGAGCCTGATATCAAGCCAGTTGGCAAAGTCAGGCAGAGTAAAGACACATAAACTTGCTGTTAAGAAACCACCACCCAAGATAAAGCAAGACCTATATAACAAGAAATGGAACTTTTGTATCTGACAAGGTCAGTCAAATCCCCTCAGGATTTACCCTGAAACCCTGTACCGCAGTTTGTAGATCCTTTGTCAGTGTCAGCCATGTGGATGAGTCACGGCCATGGCTTGACCAGTTTGCTTTCTGTAAAAGCCTGAGAGAATGTTTTCTCATCCAGCAGAAAAGCATAAAAGCAAGGTATAAAAAGCACAACCATATTAATATGCTGAGCTATAAAAGGCTCAAATCAACAACTTCTGACATTGCAAGTCCTGTAGATAACCCACTACCATTATGGACTACTGGACTATATCGGATTATTTTGCTGAATTCAGGCACCTACAATATTTAAATGACAATGTAATACCCATCTCTGATAAAACTAAACAAAAAAGGGGGACATAAATGAAGGACCATTTTGTATCTGTATATACAAAATAGTTAGAATAGATATACAGCTACTTTCTCTTAATTCAATGAGAAGAAAGATTAGTACTAATAGTATTTGGAAGGGATATCATGTCTGTATCTTATACCATGAATAAACACTACAAAGACAATAATATTCAATATATTAATTTTTTTTCTTTTTTTTTTTTTTTTTGGCGGAACTGGGGATTGAACTCAGGCTCTTGTGCTTGCCAGGGAAGCACTTATTCCGCTGAGCCATCTCTCCTGCCCCCAAATGTATTAATTATTGAAACTATCCTACTATCCAGTTTTGAAACTGTCTCATTGCTATTTATTTCTCAATAAAATTAATAATTAAAAAAAAGAAACCACCACCCAGCTATCACTGGGTAATTACACCCATCTCACCCATTCAACTGTTTAGCATCCATACATTTCATCCTATATATTTGTACTTCCAGGCCACAAAAACAGCTCTAACAAAAATAGGTGTTCTCACTTTGTCCCCAGAAATGAGGAAAGTCAAAGGCCCAGCAGTCATTTTATTCATCTGTGGAAGATAATCACACTATTCATCTCTGTGCAAGATTAATAACTCTTTTTGCTCTGTAATTATGACAGGGTCTACAGGGTCTCACTATGTAAATTGGATTCATAGTGATCCTCCTGTTTTCCTGGGGTGAACCCCAGCCACAGTGCTCTGCCTGAGCAGGTGCTTTAGTCCGCTGAGCTACCAGGCTGACCCAGTAACTCTTAAAATTAAATTATGGCCACATCTAAAAGTTTTGTTACTCAAAGACTGAAGGGTAGAATTAATCTCCAACAAACTTAGCTAAAATAAAAAGGGAAAGAAAGGAGAGAAAACAACCAACTACCATATGCCGTTCTACATGATCATATAATGATCAAGAAAGAAATATGCATGACAACTGCATTGCTTGTTTCTTCAGCTAGTCATAAGAGCATAGCTGATAACTATAAATTTCTCCTTTACCACCCTATCCCATGTTTTGTTGTCCTCAGACAGTACCTCAGCTCGTCAGTGTTCTTTACCCACTACAGTGATCCAAGGTTTAACATCTGAAGGTTCTGAATTTTCAGTTGTCCTAATTCTCTGTAGTTGCAATAATGTTCACTAGTGTTTACTATTGAGAATAGAAGTACTGAGACACACACCCAGAGAATCCCTATATCCTCAGAGACACTGCTTCCTGTCCTCAGTTTCCTTTTGGTCCTCACAACACTCACCGTGTCCATAATAGCAGCCCTCCTCTTTGCCTAGTGGTTTAGTGGCATCAACAATCCCAACTGGCCAAGTGATAATCTCAGCTTCCAGTTTATGAGAATCAATTATGAATCTTAATGCAAGAATTTCTCTCTTGGGAACTAAAACTTTTAACCCAGAATGGCACAAAGTTAAAGATTCAGGAAGCAGAAGGGCTGCAAGTGGATTATTAAATTAATAGATGAGAAACACACTCCCACTTCAGACCCATGTGTTCTGGCTATGGGAGAAGGGATATAATATTTTGTTTGCTAACTCCCCTCACATGTTACATCCTGTAAGAATTATCTATGTGGAATGTTGCCACAACTAGTCTTCTTTTCCTCTCCTAAGCCAGCTGGTCATTCTGCTGATCTATTAGGCCAGCTGCACACAATGAAAACCAGTGAATTGTGTGATCATGAGCATTTTGCTGTGCTTCTTCTACTGTGAAATTAATTTCTTGATTAGAAGCCTTGTTGTCCGTAATATAATAAAATAGTGATCAGGAATTCCAAATACCCATGGAGGATTCCATCGGCAGAAGCATTATGAACAAGGACAGAACTCCACATCCAGAGTTCTTTTGCTTGTCTAAGATAGAAGGAAATCAATGACCGGCTAGCCATAAAGCAGACAGTCCCTACATCCAGTGCTCCCTCCAGACAAGGATTCCACATCAGAAGCTCGGCCTTAGTTACTCAGCAGTATCAGCAGCAGGTCACCACTGGTGAGAGGTTGTGCACAACCTCTCTGTCCCTGCCACCATGGCTACTGTGTATAGAATGCCATCGAGCAAACCCCAAGCATCTGACAAATGAGCCGACTGTCCAGCAAGCATTTTGTCCCCTTGGTGATTGACACGCCACTCTCACTCTGTCCTGTGGTGAGCATTCCTGTGGGGCACTGTATCTTTGCACTCTGCATCAATACCAAGAGGCTTCTCCACACATCTCCCCCTTTGCATCACCATCCTTAGACGTTTGTTCTTTCTACTTTCCAGTCATCCAGCTAAACCACTGATGTGAATCAGTGTCCATCTGGCCATCGCATGGACCAAAGTGAACACCAAAATCTCCCCCTGAGGCCATGTCCACTGGCCTTCATCTTGTCCTTTAGAGCTACCTGTTAGAGCTATAAAGTTGCCACCTTATGCTTTTCATTGATATGAGCATATCATTTAAACCATTCTATGAACCAAGCCCAAGGTTTTTCTCCTTAGTCAGCTTGTCTAAAAAGTTCTCACTGAGCCTTAGATGTGGACTGAGGAGGATAAAATCACATAATGGGGCTCACACAAGTTTAGCCCATCTATCAATGTGATGTATTCCTCTTCTGGACATATTCAAGCTATTTGATGTTGGTTTGTACCATCAGATATGCGTAATCTTATTGCATGAGTGGTTCAGGACACACAGTCACCAAATGTTACACAGTAAGGTTATGTGCTCGTTTTTAAATATATCTTTATCCATTTACCTTGAAAGAAATCACTTTATGGTTCTCACACTTCTTTCTGGATCCTATTACATTATATTACTTTTGTCATTTCATTTATGAATGATGACAGTAGCAACATCTGGATGTCTGGTCCTCTCTCCCAAGAACGACAATCCAGGATCTGTTCCTCAACAGTGGAATATTATCTACAAACAAGGGCATGATTTTGTTCTATCCTAGATGCCTACAGGCTGAACTTTCATAATGGCTAAGCAAATCTGCCTCTTCCTCCACAGGTCCTGAGTCAGAGGAACTCTGCCAATGGTCTCCTCAGGCGTGGGGGCTAGTGGCCAGCCACATCTTGATTGGGGTACATTCTGTTGCAGGCACAGCCTCTGTTGCTGTGGCAGGGATCCTTGCTGCTTTGCGAATCACCAAGAACAAGCTTTCCAGTCACGTGTTTGTTTTCCAAGGTGCGGGGGAGGTAAGTGCCATTAGGGTTCACTGCCCTGCACAGGAAAATATCCAAAAGGGAAGCATCTGTGGCTTCTGAGAAGGGGAAGTAATGCACAAGGTTCTGAACCTCAACATTTGAACAACTTCAAGGCAAGGACTTAATTAGGCCTACTGGGAATTGTGACACTGTGGAAAGGAAGACGAGCTCATTGGCCAAGGCCTCTGACACCTGCCCTGTGTCTGAACCTCTCTTTATCACACTCCCCAGGCAGCCATGGGCATCGCCCATCTCCTTGTCATGGCCTTGGAGAAAGAAGGTGTGCCCAAGGCAGAGGCCACGCAGAAAATCTGGATGGTGGATTCCAAGGGGCTTATCGTCAAGGTACTGTCATTCCCGAGTCCTGAAAGTTTCCTGACCTACAGGCCCCAGGAACTAGACTGAAAGTGTTCTCTAAGGGGCAAAGTGCTTAGATAGAAAAAAGGAGCATATCCACGGTAATGGCCTAAAGTCCAAAGCCAAAGATTCCTCCTGAAGTAGCTTCATTTGTTTTTATCCAAAAGTTCTGCATATGTGTGTCACCCCTTCCAGCCTTATTTCCTGTCACCTCTGGCCCTGGCTAATCTCCAGCCATATGGGATCATAGTTCCCCAAAGCCACTCATTCTTTCTGCTGTAGCCATCACACCCTTTGTTCTTCTGTCTGCAATGCTCTTGTCCTCTCCTCACCTCCAACGCTATCCCTGTTTCCTCCTCATGTCCACTTGAGGTCAAATAGTGTTTCCCCCCCAGGTATTATCTCAGAGCCCCTAGATGTCTGTTTCCTACATCTGTGTTCCTATGAGCCTCACCGTGCCTTATGCTGCACCTCCAAGCTCACTTGTTCATTTCCTCACTAGACTATCTAGTCTTGATGCCTGGCAGGTGGTGAATACGTAATTAATAGAGGAGTGAAAGAATGAATGAGGGAGAAACAATTCAGATTCTGACTAGAACATGAGGGACACAGTGCACGACCCTCGCTCGGGGCTCCATTCAGGGATTTCCCCTTTAATTACCAGAATTCCATGAACATGGAATGTCAGTGAGAAATAGCAAATAACTAGAGCTGAGAATGGGGTGACTACTCAAGAATACAGATACCCTCGGAGAAACTGGCCTTGCTGTTGATCCATGTAAATCCAGATCATTGAGGTAGGAACTTAGATGCAATGATTCCTCTTCCTTATCCTCATGCCACTCCACAGCACAATCCAGCCAGTAGTACAAGCTGCCCGTGCTTGCCACTCTTCCTTCCTGCTCATTTATCATTGTCATTTTGCTTGCCCTATAGAACTCATCTCTACCTAAGGGATAGCAAAGCTGACATCTTTCTGCTGGTTCTCATGAGACCAGCTGGTCCAAAGGAATCATTAGCGTCATTTACCAGCACTCGTTTCTCTTGTCACCCACAAAATTCTATTGGAAAAAATGGAAGGGATCCAGAACTGGCCTGGCACATCTGGCTTCTACCCTGGAGCTCAGTTTACTATTACTCACAGGAAGGCAACAGGTCCTGATAAAATGCATTCATAGTAACTTGCTCCTAGGTGGTTCAAGCTCCACCCCTCAGCTGGAGCTCATGCTGGATGTCTTGGAAGCAAAGGCTTAGTCAGATTCAGGTGCTTCCTGAGAGCATTTCCATCCTTGCTGGGAAGCCATGGCCCATGCAGCTCAAAGAAATGCTTTATGGATTTTTCCTGTGTGGTTTGGGTTAAAAAGAACACACACACACACACACACACACACACACAAACTGACATTTCACCTCAGGTTCTACTGAGAAACCTGCTCAAGAAGATAGGCCTAAAAGATTCTGAAAGCCCAGACCAAAATATGGGGCTGAGCAAGGACTGCTCTCAGAGGCTTCCAACACATTTGGGCCCCTGTCCAACACAAGTTGGCTCAACTGCTTCATGAGCTTTCTTTTCTTCCAGGGAAGGAGCCACCTAAACCAAGAAAAGGAGATGTTTGCCCAAGACCACCCTGAAGTGAACTCTCTGGAGGAGGTAGTGAGGCTAGTGAAGCCCACTGCCATCATAGGTAGGAGGAGGAAGACCAACCACTGTCCAGTTAAGCTAATTCTTGATTTGCAGATGGAGTGACTCGCGCTGAATTGGGAGACATAAGGAGCTCAGGGAAGCACAGCTCTACCCCCGCCATATCTAATTTAATGCTACTTTTGCTGAGTGGTTACTGTATAAAAACAATAGAAATAAATAAGTCACTAGTGTTGGGGCTAGGAACACAGTAGACAGCACAGGACTGGTCTCTAACCAAGACAGGATGAGGTAAGGCCTTCTCCCTCCAAGCCAGGAGCCCATCTTTCCCTATGACAGGGGAGAGGTCCATTGTCATTAGCAATGCCCAGGAATGTCTTCAAGGTGCATCTAATAGGCAAGGAGATGCAGACCAGCAATCCTTACGGGTGAAGAGGAGGCTTCAAGCAGCTCCAGCAGGAAGACCCCCTCCTTTCTGCTCCCTCTGTCCCAGTGACAGACGGAATCCCCCAAACTCCTGTGTCTTTTGTGGTGTAGTTAGCTTGCCTGGAGGAAGAATGGCTTGTTTATAAAGAGTAGGTACCCCTGCTACCCCACACCTTTTCCCTGTAGGTGTCGCCGCCATCGCAGGAGCCTTCACGGAGCAGATTCTGAGGGACATGGCCTCCTTCCATGAGCGCCCTATCATCTTTGCCCTGAGCAACCCCACCAGCAAGGCCGAGTGCACAGCTGAGAAGTGCTACCAGGTCACAGAGGTCAGCGGGGAGTTCTTCCTTCCCCCAGCTGAGAGGATGTGGTAAAAATGAACAAACTGAGTTCAGAGAGCTGATGTAACTTGCCTAAATTTATAGAGGTGATATGGAAGAAAGCTGGGCTGGAACCCAAGATCCACTCCAGAGCACAAAGCCTTACCATGACACTATTCTGCTCAGGGCTCCCCCTGCGTAATATAAATATTTGTCTCTTAAAGATGAGGAGGCTAGTGAGATAACACAGTGGACTAAGTGCCTGCTTTGGCAAACACAGGGACTAGGGTTCGATCCCCAGTCCTGCATTCCATGCCAGCCCCCACCCACCAAGCTTACTGAGCCGGCCACCTAGTCCAGGCAAGGTGGCACAAGTCTACAATCCCATTGCAGGTGAGGTTGAAAACAGGAGAATTAGGGATGGGGAGACAGCTCAGTAGAATAAGCACCTGCCTGGCAAGTGCAAGGTCCTGAGTTCAAATCCCTGGTACCCACCCCCAAGAAAAAGATAAATAAATAAAAAATGAAAACAGGAGAATCACTACAAGTCCAAGCTTCATAGTGAGACCCTGTATGAAAAATACATGAATTAAAAAAAAAAAAAAAAAACTCAAGGCCACTTAATACATGCTGTATCCTGGACAGCCTTCTAGGTGACAGGTATAAAAAGGGACTATGACCTCCATCGTCTTTCAGTGGCTTGCTGGCTCTCAGGTAGCTTGATGTGTGGGGCGGAGCCTTCGTGGAGGAGGGCTGATGGTGAGCTTTCAGGTAAGATGAGCAGATACACTTGAGTGCTGCCCACATTCTCAGCATAGTCCTGGGCACTCAGGAGAGGATAAAGAAGGATCCAACACTTGGGAGCTCAGACAGCCGCCCAAGCCAGTCTCCATCCATGGTTTTCTTCCTGCCTGCAGGGTCGAGGGATCTTTGCCAGCGGAAGTCCTTTTAAGAGTGTGACTCTGGAAGATGGAAAGACTTTTATTCCCGGGCAGGGAAACAACGCCTACGTGTTCCCCGGGGTGGCGCTGGGTGTCATCGCTGGAGGAATCCGGCATATCCCAGATGAGATATTCCTCCTGACAGCAGAGGTATCATGGTCGTTGCTTCCTAAATGCTTCCAGTAGGCCTCCGGGTTAATATCAAGTCTATGCTGGGCCCAAAATGCCTCACTTCTTCTATCCTCCTACCTGCTCCTAGACCTGGCAATTAGCTTGAGCCTCAGGCATCTTTCAAGGTCATCTTGGGCCTTGACTTTCTCTGCAATCACACCCAGAGTTTTGGGGGTAGGGGAGTAAGAAGCAGTTAATAGGAGGCAGTGTTAGCAGAAGACACTGGCATGAAGGGCATATCAAGAACCGCTCCCAGTGCCACCTACAGACCTGGACACAAATGCTACCAACGCAAGCTTTGAAGGCTTGCAGATCAGAGGGGAAACAAGGTACCTGCTGTAATGGAGCAAGCGAGGCGAACACCGGGCCTTCCCACTACAAACACCGTTATGGGGGTAGAGGGGATACAATCGTTCCAGCTGTCATATTAGAAAAGCTCCGGGGCCAGGGAGATGGCTCAGTGGAATAAGCGCTTCCCTGGCAAGTGCAAGGGCCTGAGTTCAATCCCTAGGTCCACCAAAAAAAAATAAAAATAAAAAATAGAAAAGCTCTTAAAAGAATTCTTTACTAGAAGAAAGGGTTCATTCCATGAAAAAACCTTAATAAGACTGATAGCTCACATTCACAATCCTAGTTATTAATTACAATTACAACAGTGATGACATTATTGTTTACTAAGTGCTAGGCATGTGACATTTATTCTCATTTTGAAGAGACCAAGGCATAAAATTGTGTCTCTTCAGAGATTAGACTCATCAAAGTTATACACAAATATTAAATGCATCTATACCTGACTAGTTCCAGTCATGGCCCCATGGCTCCTCAATTCTTCCTAGATTCAATTCTCACCTGGGAGCATCTTCCGCACAGCCCTGTCCCACCCTGCTACAGATTAGGAATTGTCCTGTGCCCCAGGACCCTTCTTATGTCTGATCTTTGACTGTTGGCTCCACAAGCTGTCTCCTAAAAGCTTTCAAGTCACACCTTGACCTGTGCATGCCAGCCATAACTTTGTGTCATAGCCCTCCATCCCTTTAACCTGAGCATTCTGTACTGTGTTCTCCCATTGTTGCAGTAGAGGTTCACGTCCTATGGCTTTGGACAGAGCTGCTTGAAACTCCCATGGGTGGAAAAAAATCACTTCTTGCTTTGACTCCATCTAGAAGCAAATTTCCTTATTGCACAATAAGTGTTGCTCAAGCCTTTCCATGTGACCCCATAGGACTCAGTCTGGGTGCTGTGGGAGACTTTGGCTCCATCACTTCATGACCAATTGCCCATCAGTAAAACAGCCATCTCTTCTCAATCTGTTTATTACATACCTGCTATCAGGAGGATAAGACCCTTCCCTTTTAGAAGCTGAATATCTGGTCTTCAAAGACCTGACAAGTTTTATTTCTGAAAATGTGCTCTTAGTTAAGACAATTTAAGTAGAGCTTAAATTACTATGGAAAATGCAGGTTTTATGAAACTGGCATGAACTGCCTTATTCTACTGTAACAACCATGTAACATAGCTATAGTTTTTATCTCTATGTTATAGACCTGGAAAGTGAAACAGTTGCCCAAGAACTTACCCAAGATCTCCAGCCCCATAAGCCACACTGAGCAGGAGCCAGTGCCCAGCATCTCAAAGTGGTCCTGCGTACCAGGATATTCCTCATCACAGGATAAGCTTTCTAGAATCAGGGCTAGCCATGGAAATCCTGCTTCTCTCTAATCCACCTATCTTCTATACTTCCACAAAGAGAATCCTTCAAAACACTGATCAGGCCAAGTCTATCCTAATTCTAAACTTTTCCATGCCTCCTGGAATTCATAAGATAACACCCAAACTTCTTCCCATAGTTCCAGTGCAAGGCAATTTCCTGCCAGCCCCTCCTTCTCTCCCCAGCCTCACTTTTAGCTGCTCCCTACCGCCACCACATCCAACACTGTCTTCAACATCACACCCATGCTTTTTCTCACTTCACAGCATTTGCGTATAATTCATAATTTCATGTATCTCCCCTTTTTAATTAATTCATACTCTGCCCATTGTCCTCTTAGGACACTTCTTCTGTAAGCTTTTCCTGTACTTGGCAGATGAGGCCCCACCTTGGTCTGTTCCTTGGCCTAATGGTGATGAACCTACAGTATGCATGCAGCGATGGGCTACTTATATCACTGAAAGCTCTAGCAAGCGCACCATCCCTGCCAGAGCCCTTTCCCCTGCATTCACCCACAATAAGTGTTATGATTGCTCGTGTGTACTAGCAGCAGCCTCAAAGGTTGAAAGAACCAAGTCTTTCCAAAGTGGCTCTCTGGTGCTATGCATAGCACAAAGCCCAGTTCAAGTCTGACTGAATAAAGAAGGGTGAGAGTATGTGGAAGTAGAGCAGGGGGAAACTTACTTGCCTAACATCTGCAAACTTGGAGTTCAAACTAGCTCCACTTGCCCTGCCACTTCGGAGACAAGGAGCCCTCAGAGAGCAGGAATAGTTTTTCTCCATTTTAAGCTGGACTACAGGATCAGATGGGATAGACTGAGAGCTACTGCATCTAAAAGGCTAATCTGCAGGGATGGCCGTGCATCAACACGGAGATATGAGAGAAGGCCTATGGAATACTAGCATGTCATTTGCTTGCGGGAGGAAAGGCCTGGAAGAAAGGCCTCCAACAGGCAAGAAGGAAGAGCTCAGGGAGCCCTGAACAAAGAAATGATATTGTTTGGATGAGCACCCAGGATAGAACTAAGCATGTGGAGGAAACTGGGAGCCAGGAAGTAAGGAATGCAGATCCTAGTTGGATGTAGTAGCATATGCCTATAATCCCAACACTCAGCTGATTCAGGAGGATCACTGCAAGTTCAAGACCAGCCTGGGCTACCAGGTGAGTTCAAGGCCAGCCTGCACTACATAGCAAAACCCTGTCTCAAAAAAAAAAAAAAGACAAAAATAAAAACTCCAGCATTTGACCACCTATGCAGGACTGGAAGAGTCTCTGGGATAGTAGGTTGGCTTTGTTCTGGAAAGTAAAACACTTAATGTGCTCTTCTTGGTTCTCTCCCTTTCTCTAGCAAATTGCCCAGGAGGTCTCTGAGCTGCATCTGTCTCAGGGGAGACTGTACCCACCTCTCAGCAGCATCCAGGATGTGTCTCTGAGAATCGCTATCAAAGTAAGGGGCATCCTACTTCTACAGATGGGTAGTGGGGCTCAACTATTGATCTCTATCTTTTGAGGGATAAGGGAATAATAGAGATTAAGTGATAAATTCCAGCCTAGAGCCTGAGGCCCCCAAGTCCCAGCCAGTGCTAAGAAAGCTCCTGACTTACCTCACAAGCAGATAGCAGAAGGGTCACCAAAGCTATAGTGTCCTAGACTAGAATACAGGAGGTATTTTTAATAAGTTTTATCATCCACTAATAAGAGACATCAGATTGCATTGCACTGTGCAAGTAGCTCAGGCTTTGAAGTCCCAGCTCTGCCGGTAGGTAGTGGAGTGGCCTTGGACTAATCATGTTCCTGAACCTCATTCTCTTCTTCCACATGAGCCAGTTTCCAGTCTCCAAGAGTTCTGGAAAAGGCTTTAAAAGAACAATGAGAAAGCTCTACACACAGTGCCTACTCAGCCAGAGTGGATGCTCACTGTCCCCCTTTCTGTCAGAATGGCTGGGCATCGGGAACTGGGTTCATGGAGTGTCCCATGAGACTGAGCAAAGATGATGGGTTTTCCAAGAATCTGAGCATGGTGCTCCCCCAAATTGTAACTGCTGAAGTTGAATAATGGTTAGCTAAGGTTTATTATCCTGTTATTTATATTCCTATATATCTTTTTCTGTAATATTTTCTTTTAAATAACTTAACAAATGCATTGCACAATAGTGCACAGTAGCACACACTCCCTATGAGAGATCCAGCTGGTCAGCCTTAAATTCCAGCAAACCCACTCATAGGTCAGCTCTGCCCTGTCCAGCGTCCACCTTTTGCAATACTTATGCTTAGTTTCTCCAAAGTCAAATCTAATGCTTAGAGAACAGTTCCCACAATGCTCATCTAATTCAACCTGCACCCAGGAAGGAATACAAAATTAGATTGGTTGGCTGGTTGATTTGTGACAGGGTCTTGCTGGGTAGTCCAGGCTGGTCTCAAATTCACGGCAGTCCTCTTGCCTCAGCCTCCCTAATTCTGGGATTACAGGCATGGCTAACAAAACTACAGATTGCCCATTTTTACCTGTTATCTAAGTTTATTCCCACACAAGAGGAAAATCATCATTACAGGCTCAGCAGTCATATTGTCATGGCAGGTTACCCATAAGCAATTAGAACTAGCAAGAATTTAGGCTGAGCCTCTTGGCCCTGGCCCAATATTTATTCCACAACATCAAAACTGCCTGTCCAGATGGAAAGCTTAAAATCCCTCCTCTCCATGGCTTCAGGATCCACTGCTCATGAAAGAAATAGGCCTGGTTCTTCCTTTGTCCTAGAAGCCATACAAGGGCTATTAGTTGGGATTTCCCTTAGGTCCAGTCCCTCGGCCAAATGTGTTTTTTTCCTAGGTCCTTGACTATGCGTACAAACACAACCTGGCCTCCTACTACCCAGAGCCCAAGGACAAGGAAGCTTTTGTAAGATCCTTGGTCTACACACCAGACTATGACTCCTTTTCACTGGACAGCTACAGTTGGCCCAAGGAGGCCATGAATGTTCAGACAATCTGATGCAGTCTCAGGGGCTGTGTGGGGCTGGACAAAGCCCGGAATAATGCCTACCTTATAAATGGATTCCAAAATGGCTACTGTTGTCCCTGTGTTTTCTTTCCCATGAGCACTGTGGGTGAGCAGAAATGCTGAGGTATACAGTGAATGAGATCCTTATCCCTGAAAACTCTGGAAGTTCACTTTTCTATCTCTTTTCTGAATTCCTTCCCAAGCATTTCTTCATCCATTGGTTGCCAACTATTGTCTAGACCTTGTGGAAAATACAGAATCCTGCCTGGCTTCCTAACAAGATCAGACATAATTCATTTTGGCATAAAATAATGTGGGAAGAGGGTAGAAATGTGTAAAGGTCAAGGTTGTTCAAAGAGAGAAGATCTTTCCTGTCAGGACATGAGAAGGCTCGTGGAGAGTGGTATATGCTCTGAGCTCCAAGGGTGAGCAATGGGTGGAACTCCTGGAGAGACAAGGAATGTGGGCACAGCCACTAGCCAGAAAATGTGGCCCACCCATGAGAGAATGCAGTCCCAGTCAGAGGAAAACACTCCCTGTAAGACGCAGCAGGGTGTGAGGGCTGAGTAGGCTGGAGGTCACTCACTAGCCAGGCAGTCATTGCCCTGTGGGTTGAGGCACTCTGTAGCATTCTTTTTTGTTTCTTACTAAAAGGAAAGCCAGAAAAATATGGGTGGGAAGGTCCAACAGACCAAAGAGTGAAGAGGAAGAGAAGCAGTGAGGAAGAGAAGCACAGGGGGCCTAAGGAAGACTCATTCTGTTTTCCTGGATCTGAGAGCCATTCTCTTCTGTCCTGCACACTTTATAAAGCAGCTGAGAAGCCCCAAGTAGCTTCCTTGCAGATGCTACATCAGCCTGTATCCAGCACTGCTTAGACCAAGTTCAGCATTTGTTTCTCTCATGCCCAACAAAGCGCACATCATAGGGCATAGGGATGAAGAAAGAGCTGAGGCCTGCAGGGAAGGCAGCTTCAAATGTCTAATTTCTTTCATCAGTCACCTTCAGAGATCTATTGCTGCTGCCACCACAGTTTCAGGATCCCCACTACCCACAAGGAGTCGGCCATACTTGATCACCTCGACAAGCCAGGGGAACTATCGGGCTTCTAGAAGAGTAGTTATCAGAGCCCTCACTCAACTCCTCCTCAGATTTTTTATCTTCTAACATCTTATTCTTTGATCTGGTGCTCAGTCAACAATATTCTGATAGAACATCTCTCCTCTGTGAGACTTGGACTCACAGAGATGCATAAGCTATTCAGAAATAGTTTTCAAGAGTGAAGCCAGAGAGCCGGACAGATAGCTCAGTAAACTAAATCACCTGCTTAGGCATAACACAGTGGCCGGGGTTCGATCCCCAGCGTGCCATGCCAGCCCCACCTGCAGGGCATGCTGAGCCTACAGGTGAGACTGGATGTGGTAGTGTGTGCCTGTAATCCCAGCACTTGGGAGGCTGAAAACAGAAAGATTACTAAGAGTCCCCAATCTATGCACTGAGACCCTGCAGACTGTGTCCTAAATACAAGAAGAAAAAAGAGTGAAGCTGGAATCCAACATGAGGAAGTTATTCACACTCTTGTCCTTCATTATGCACCATACCTCTGCAGGGGTTTATTATTTGTTCATTGTTTTTATTTTATTTTGTCCATGGACTGATCTTAAAATTTATACAGAAATACAAAATAAGTAAGAACATCCCTTTTAAACAAAGAAGAGAAAATTGCACTATTCAATTTCAAAAACTTTCTTGTATGTTATAATTATCAACACTATGGTCATATAAATAAGTAAAACATAACTGAGAGTTCACGAAAAAAAACCTACATTCATAATACATAGATTTTCATCAAAACTTCTAAGATAATTTAATGCAGGAAAGCATAATCTTTTGAAAAAAAAGTGATGCTGTAGCTCAGTAGAATAAGCACTAGCCTAGCAAGCACAGAGTCCTGAGTTCAATCCCTGATACCACAAAAAAAAAAAAAAAAAAAAAAAAATTGCAATGCTGGAGAGATGGCTCAGTAGAATAAACACTTCCCTGGCAAGTACAAGGTCCTGAGTTCAATCCCCAATTCCACCAAAAAACAAAAAAAAGTGATGCTGGAAAAACTGTATGTTCATATGCAAAATACAAAATTAAATTTTATTTTTTTCTATTAAATTTTTTTTATTTTTAGATGTTTATTTTTTAATTAATTTTATTGAGAAAGAAATATTTCAAAACAGGTTAGTAGAATAGTTAAAATAATACATTGCATATTGTTGTCTTCATAGTAGTTATTCATAGTACAAGATGTGGACATGATATCTTGTCTAAATACTATTAGTATAAATGTTTCTTCAAGAAGATTATGGAGCCACAGAGGAAAGTGGCCAATGATGTAGAGTGTGCCTAAGGAGAACACCTAGAGAGAAAACATTCTCTCAGGCTTTCACAGAGAGCAAGTTGGCCATGGCCATCATCCACATGACTCACACTGACAAAGGATCTACAAACTGCAATACAGGGTTTGAGAATAAATCCTGAGGAAATTTGACTACGTTATTGGATACAAAAGTTACATAGGTCTTGCTTTATCTTGGTCTTAACCATCCAGCAGAAAAGTATAAAAACAAAGTATAAAAAATAAAGCCATATTAACATGCTGAGCTGTGAAAGGTTCAAGTCAACAACTTCTGACTTTGCCAATCATGTAAATAACCCACTACCATTATGGACTACTGGACTACATTGAGTTATTTTGCTGAATTCGTGCTCCTACAATATTTGAATGGCAGTGGAATACCCATCTCTGACAAAAGGTCTTCTAGCACTACATTAAAGATAATGACAATTAAATTTCTTATAATCAGAGGCAGGAGTGATGAAGATGAAAAGTGGAGTAGTAGAACTTTGGAGTGGAATTGATGGTATCAGTGTGAACTCAGCACTTTAATAATAGATTATAATAGAAATGAAGAGGGGTGTGTGTGTGTGTGTGTGTGTGTGTGTGTGTGTGTGTGTATTCCCTAGCTTCATCTATAAGAAACAAAGAGGCCCTGAAGAGATGACATTCCCGTAACAGGAAGCGCAGTAAGTGCAAGATCGTGGTCCTCAATTAGGGGCTGGGGAGATAGCTCAGTAGAATAAATGCTTGCTTGGCAAGCACAGGGTCATGAGTTCAATCCCCAGTTCCACAAAAAAAAAAGATCACTGTCCTCAGTGATCTTTTACCATTAACAGGAGACAAGGCTGTCTGGAGACAAGGGCTGATTCCAGAGCTGGGCATGGGAAGCACAAGGGGAACGTGGAACGTCATGTTATGGCAGCACAAAGGGGCATGGAATAAAGGCGGTGAGGCAATAGCAGCAGAGAGACGAGTGTAGTGTGGTGTTCTAGATGCTCTCTTTGTTGTAGCTCAAAAATTGAATGACAAGGAGGCAAGTCCAAAAGACAAAGAAGCGCTTTATTTTAGCTGGTACCCAGCGGCGTACACCAAAGCAAGATTGCTAGGTGCACCAATCTTAAGTGAGGCACAGTTTTTAAAGGGAAAAACCACAAGAGTAGAGGGAGGTGAGGGGATTTTACAAAGCTTATTTTGAGTTAGTCATGACTGAGGGTTAACACTTTGTTCCCGCAGACCACGAGGTCACATTTTGTCTTAGGTGTTGTTTTTGTTCCAGTAGTCTGAAGGACATCTGATGACAGTTTTACCCATTTTCAGGCAGTCTGTCCTTCCCATAATTGGAAGGACAGTTTAACTCATTTTGTAGGATATTGAAGAACATTTTTTTTATCTTCTCTCAAATTGCTGAGAAACACTTTCTTATTTGTACAAACAGTCACATCTTGCAATTAGGCATGGATGGAAGTTTACAAAAGAGAGGACAAGATATCACACAATGGAGTTCACATAAATTTTACAAAATGAAGTTGGTTGAGCCAGGTTACAACACTCTTGGGGCTGAGAAAGGACATGCAGGGCAAAGTGAAATCTGAATAAAGTATGAAATTTGGTTGACAGGAAAGTACCAATGTTGGTTCCTTATTTGTGACTAAGGTTTCATAATAACTAGGAAAAGGAGGCAAATAGTATTATAAGGAATCTCCCTTCGCGCCATGACTACTTTTCTGATAATCTAAGAGAGAAAACAAAAGCCAGCTAGAAGGGCCCCCACTGGCCACTTTTCTATGTAAAAATGATAGGTATGTGTTTTAATCCAGCGGAAAGACAAACCCATGAAAACATACTGAAAAAAATACCTGGAAGAAACAATGCTTTGCCTTACAGACAACTAAATAAATATAGCAGAAGTGTAATTATAAAAATCTGTACTTGGCAATTACAACAATTAGCAAAGAAACATCAATAGATGCTAAAACAAGTGGGCAAAAATCAATGTGGAGTAGGGTAAGTCCCTACTACAAAAAAAAAAAAAAAAAAAAAAACCTAATGATTAACAAATAAAACAGTTAATTTACACTAGAGAAATTTGGTACATGGCATCTTATTCAAAGTGAAAATGACCAATTTTTGTGGATTGGATCAAAACTGCCCCTCAAAAGGTTTATGTGCTCAGAGGTAAGGCTTTTTGAAAGGACTTACCTCATGAGAAAGCTAGTCTCAGTAGTGTATTTCTCCATTGGTGAGTTCGTAAGGGGGCATGCTGTTAGGAGGTGGATTCTGGTCAGGATAACACAGGATGCCGAGGATATCACCTGCAAGGGTAGGTTGCTGCTCAGCCTCATCCATTCCCTCTGGCTCTTCCTGGCCCTCTGCTTCCTGGCTTCCATGAGGTAAGCAGCCTTCCCCCACATCATTCTGCCAAAGTGTTTCCACCTTGGACCTCACCAATGATAGACTGCAGCCTCTAAAACCATGAGCCATAATAACTTTTTGACCTTTAAAGTTGTGTGCTTTAGTTATTGGTGTTTGGTCTCTTCCATCAAAAGCTAACCCCAGGAGAAAGTGTGTACCACCTGAGAGAATGGATTGCATAAACTGTAACATCTCATGTGTGAGATCCCTGCCAAAAAATAACTTACTGTAAATTAGGAAAAATCTAACCTTAATGGAAAGATTACAGTTTCCTTGTAATCTTTGAGAATGTCATTCGTGAAATTGAAGGATAGACCAAGGAATGGTTCCAGCAGAAGGAGATAGAGGAATTATGTCTACTAAACATTACTGCATGATCATGTTGCTTACCAAGACATTTTTGGAACAATTAGTAAAACCTGAATGGAGGCTTTGGGTTATATGATAGTAATGAATCAGTGTTCACTTTCTCATTTTGATGTTTCATGTTGCGGTTTGAAAATATATATCAAATACCTGCTCTCACCTCGCTCATGGAGGCTAGCTTAGTTCTTTTTACTGTTCTTGAATCTTCTCTACAAATTTGAAAAATTTCAAAATAAAAGTTCATCATCACTTAAAAGTTCTGTATCATAGATAATTAGCTAGAGATACCTTCTCTGGTCCTGTTTTGTGGCTGTCTTTGGAGACTTTTCATGCAGATTTGCATTTTAAAAAAATTTTAGCCCTCAGTGTAGCTCCCTTCCCCCAAAATTTCAGGGCATGGAAGACCAACAGCTGTCTAAGATCTATTTGATCTCCTGAATTTGTTACTGGTGTCCCCGAAGCACTTCACTGCACACATGTCCGCTGAGTGTGAGACTTCATTTCCCAGGCTCCCCTTGCACTGTGATGTGGCCATTGTGACTAACCTCTAGCCAAAGGGACAAGAGGAGAAATAACACCACCCCTTCCAAATCCTGCCTATAAAGGAAATGGCATTGCCCTTCCTGACCTTTTCCTTTGTTTCCTTGCAGTCACGAGATGAACTTCTGTCCTCTGTCACTCACTTCCCACCATAATGTACTGCCTCACCACAGACCCAAAAGCACTGGCGCCAAGCAACCATGGGCTGAAATCATAGCAGAAAGGATTTCTGTCTCACAAGTTGTTCTTCCCAAGTGTTTGGTTACACTGACAGGAAGCTGACCCAGACAGATGTAGAAAATGTACACATACACAAGATTATTCAGTATTCATAAAGAACAAAACATGCCATTTACACCAAAATAGACGAAATTAGAGTGCTTATACTAAGTAATCCAGTCACAGAAACACTGAAGCTAGAAAACTGTCAACCTGAAAATAGATGAGGGATTGAGAAAGGGGAGGGAGATGGTGAATGAAAGCAGAATTTGGCCAGTGAATGCTGAATCCATGTGCAGAAGCCTCACACTGAAATCTATTAATATGCACAGTTAATATGTGTTGATAAAAGATATAAAAGTGAGTACGGTGGCGCATGTCTGTCATCCCAGTACTCGGGAGGTTGAGGCAAGACAATCACTTGAGCTCAAGAATTTGTGGCCAGCCTCAGTAACACAACAAAATGATCTAAAAAAAAAAACACTTCCTTCTTTTCTCCTTTCCCTCATCTCAGTTGTTTCTTCCCTTTGAACAGTTTCCCTCCTTTCACAGTACCTATTGTGTGCTTCACAGTTTATTTACTCTTTTAGGTTCTTACACTAGGGGGGGCAATATGATGTTTAGAAAGAAGGGGAAAATCTCTGAAAGGACTAAACAAAAAAAGGGGGTACAAATGAAGGACCATTTTGTATTTGTATATACAGAATAGTCAGGAAAGATATACAGCTACTTTCACTTAATTCAATGAGTAGAAAGATTTGTACTAATAGTGTTTGGACAGGATATCCTGTCTGCTTCTTGTACTATGGATAACCACTAAGAAGATAACATGTACAATGTATTAATTATTGAAACTGTCCTATAGGTCAATTTTGAAACTGTCTCATTGCTATTTGTTTCTCAATAAAATAAAATAAAAAAATAAAGGAGAGGGAGAGAAGAAAAAAGAAATGTAGGAAATTAAAATAGGTATCTAGGCATGGTGGATGGGAGTAGAATGGAAGAAATAGAAGGGGAGCAGACACTGCTGTGAATATGTCTTTTAGCATAGTCTTATTGAATATTTCACACATTCAAAACTGAAATTAAATCAAGTATGGAAAAATTAAAACTGAATGCAAATAGAAACCAATTAACTGTATTTCAAAGTAATTACATGACCAAGTGAAAGAAAAAGGATTAATTAGAATTAATCTAATTGAACATGATATTTTGACTAAATACCCTTGACTAAAACAAAGATTTCTAAAAGATCTTGCGTTCTTAGGTTTGTTTTTTTGTAGGCTACATTCATTGCAATTTTCTGTTCTATATGTTGTAGGATCAGCTAAGGAATACATATGTGGTGGGCTGGAGGCCAGAGTTCCCACTGGTAGTGAGGGTAAATACAGTCGTGCAGTGGTCGAAGACAAAAGGGAATGCGGAAGGGCTGCAGAGATGTACACTTGCTAGCATTCGTGGGGCCCTAGGTTTCATCCATCATACAGCAAAGGGGAAAAAGGGATCATGAAGTATGTATTTCATTGGGATTAGAATAGTCTAGATGATACACAGATGGTGTTGTTTCCTAGGTTTCTCTACTAAAAGAACCTAGAAGCTGTAATATCATGGCAGAAATGAGCAAACAAGTACTAAAGCTTGGCTTTTAAATGTCACACTGAAAAAGTAAGAGCAGGGCTGGGGTGTTGCTCATCATGAGGGGCCTTGGGGCCAGTTCCCAGGATTATCAAGCAAGATAGGGACCAGCAGTGTGTTTCAGGCTCTTATTGTCCAGTCAATGCATCGGTCAGGACAATTGGTAGAAGAGAAAGATTACACAGAAGTAGAGCAGAGACAGGAAGAGAAAGAAGCAGGAAAGAAGTGTTCAGAGAGAAAAGGGTGCTTTGAAAATAAGAGAGAAGATACACCCTGCAGGCAGAATGGACCCCTGCAAGAATGAGAGGGCAGTGGTGACAGCAGCTTGCTTTCCCCAATAAATATATGCTGCTTTTAAAAATAAAAAACTTTCAAAGCCAAACACACACACACACACACACACACACACACACACACACAGCTTGGATAAGTGTACTGCTGATTTCTACTGGTCTATTGAAATGAAGATAATGCTTAAATTTTTTTTTCTTCTTTTCCAGTTTTTTGACAATTATTTTTGACAGTTTTTGGATGTTACAAATCTTTTTTTTCTTTATTTTATTTTATTGAGAAACAAATAACAATAAGCCAGTATCAAAACTGATTAATAATAGTTTCAATAGTGAATACATTGTACATTGTTATCTTCTTAGTGGTTATCCATACTACAAGAAGCAGGCAGGATATCCTGTCCAATTTTTTTTTTTTTTTTTTTTTTTTTTTTTTTTTTTGAGACAGGGTCTCACTATGCAGTTCAGGCTGGCCTTGAGCTCACTTTGTAGCTCAGACTGGTCTCGAACTCACAACAATCCTCCTGCCTCAGCCTCCCGAGAGTGCTGGGATTACAGGCATGCGCCACCATGCCCAGCTCCTGTCCAATTTTTTTGACAAATTTTGCATGCCTATATCTACCTGAACAACTAATTTGACAACAATTATGAATATAACAACCATTATTGAATTCCTATCATTATGTTTAGCAAAATTCTACATCATTTCTAATGTGATTTTTTTACTATGTTTACTGGAAAAAGAGAGAAAAGAAAACACCCAGACCTGCAGATCAATACAACAGATTAGAAGATGCAGATACAGCTACAAGTACACTCAGCCACCTACCTTTGACAAAGGGTCAAACATGCTCACTGGAAGGAAGACAGCCTCTTTAATAAATGGTGCTGGAAAAACTGGCTTTGCACATAGCAAAGACTAAAATTAGACCCGTGCCTACCACTAAACACAAAACTACAGTCAAAATGGATCAAATATTTAAATATCAAATCTAAAATGCTAGATCTTCTGGAGGAGAAAGGAAGTAGAAATCTTAAAAGACATGGGCATAGGAAGAGAGTTCATGAACAAAAACCAAACTGCACTGGAAATACTCCATAGTCAACAACTGGGATCTCATCTTTTGAAGTTTCTGCACATGGACAGAAATCACTAACAATAAAAAGAAAGGGCTAGGGAGATAGCTCAGTGGAATAAGTGCTTGCCTGGCAAGCACAAGGTCCTGAGTTCGAACCCTACTACCAAAAAACAAAAGAATGAAAAGTAAAAACTAAAAGCCATGAATTGGGAAAAAATTATAGCAACTGTCCCTCAGAGAAAGGACTCTTATGCAGAACATACAAAGAATTTTTTAAAAATCAGACCTCCAAAATTCAAAGACAGACTCAATCCAAAAATAGACATAATATAATTATACAGTTCACAAATGAAGAAATACAAATGACAAATAAATATATGAAAAATGTTCAACATCACTGGTCACTCAAGAGATGCAAATCAAAACAATGCTGTGAAACCCTCTTACACTAGAAAGGATGGCTGAAGAAGTCAACCAATAAGAAATGCTGGAGAGGCTGAGGGGGAAAAGAAACCCTCTCCACTGGTGCTAAGAGTGCAGGCTGCTACAACCACATGGTCAGTGTGGAGACTCTTCACAAAGCTAGAGGGTGCTGGGGAGATGGCTTAGTAGAACAAGCACCTCCCTGGCAAGTGCAAGGGCCTGAGTTCAATCCCTGGTTCTGCCCAAAAAAAAAAAAAAAAAAAAAAAAAAGCTAGGATGGAAGGCCGCATTCAAGCCAGCTCTTCCCTTCCTAGGTATTTTTCCAAAAGAACTGAAAACATCATACTACAGTGATATATGTACCCTGATGTTTATAGCAGCACGATTTGTTATCGCTAAATATTGGAAATAACCCAAATGCCCATCACCTTAGGAATGCATAAAAAAAGATGTCGGATTTTTACACAATGGAATATTGCTCAGCTATAAAAAGGATAAATTCAAGGCTTTTATAAGTAAATGGATGCAACTAGAGGTTGTATTGGTAAGTGAAATAAATCAGACCTGCATGTGCCAGCATCATAGTGTTGCAGACAGCTGAGTTAGATTAAAAATATTTTTAGGCAGTCAGGCAGGGCCAGGCCCTTGAAAGAAATAATACAGGTGACAAGATACCAGCAACTCTGGAAATGGGAATGACGGAGGCTCCTCCTGTGAACTAGACCTAAAGGCCAAACAAATGCTAAAAGAGTAACGGCTGGGCTTGATATTCTAAGTAGGTAGTGATCACCTGAAAAGTGAGTCACTAGAGGGGAAGAGACCCTGTCCCGTATTCAGGCCTGCTTACTATACACCTCGCAATTAGCTTCCTTATTTGGTCCTGGGCCTAATCAACTTTACCTGAGCAATGGTGCTTGCAATCCCATTGGTTGACCATAGTTTTGTCCCACTCCACCTCCGCCTAAGCAAGACCCCTTCTCTACCTTAGTCCTGCATGGTTTTGCCATATAGAAGCCCCTAAAAGAGACAGTTTCCCCAGGTAACCCGCTCGGGGGCCCCCTTCTGTCCCTCTCCGACAGAAGCTTTTCTATCCAATAAAGTTTTTCCTCAAACTCCATTTGTTCCTAAAATTCATTCTTCAGTTTTAGAGAACACAAACTCATCCAGGTCAGGCTGGGAGTTTTACTTCCCTGTATCACTATTATCTCACTAGTGTAAGAGTCTACAAGAGTAAATAAAATCTGAAAGGTACATTACATACTGTGAAAGTAAAAGAATCCACTCAATGGGAAGAAAAAACACAGATGAGGAAAAGGACAAAAGAAAGAAGGAAAAAAGATATATTCATGTATATATGCAGGATAGTTTGGATAATTGTACTGTTGATTTCTGTTGGTCTATTGAAAGGAGCAGTTAAGGCTTAAATATTTTTTCTTCTTTTTGATTTCTTATAATTTTTTAACCAAAATTTTGTAGGTTTATATCTGCTAACCTAAACAACTAATTTGAAAATAGCATTATTCAATACAACAATCACTGTCGAATTCCTATTACTTTGTTTAATTTAATTTTATATTATTTCTAATTTGTTTTTCACCATTTTGTATTCTTTAAAAAAAATAGAAATTTTTTTAAAAAGTTGCTGTCACACTTATGTTAAATGGTGCATGGATGAGATCTTAATCTTCAAGTCACCAAAAAATTAGCCTATTCCTGCACACAGTGTCAGTACCAGCGGTAATAAATTACAAATTCATTTACTCTGATAAAAAAGAAAAAGTATGACATTAAATTTATTCACTTGAAAATACCAAAAATCACCTACAGTGTTTTTCTTTCACAAAGCAGGCTATATTTTAAATAATATTAAGACAACATTTGAGAGTAATTCATTATATGCTAGAGCCTGAGAAATGCTCGGGGGAGCAGAAGGTGGTCTTCGTTTGAGCACACCTGAACCCTTGGACAGGATGGCAAGTCCTCTTCAGTGGCACAAGCAACTTCACATTTCCTACTTAGAAGACAGAAAGTGCAGCTCACGGCCTGCATTCATTTAAATACTACATTTTATAAATGGAAATACCACTATTTTTTATTTTTATTTACTTATTTATTTTTTGTATTTTAGGGGAGGGACTACAGGGTGTTCAGGGTCTCACTACTAGATCGGACTCATAGTGCTCCTCCAGTGTACAGGTGTGTGCCGCCACGCCCAGTCACAATTGCAGTGTTAGCCCGCCCCAGGGGCAGGGTCGGCCCAGGAGGGCTGGGAATCCAAACCCTGGAGTCTATGCCTGCTTGCAGGCGCTTTAATCCGATGTGCTATTTGGCCAGCCCTGGAAATATCACTATTAAAAACAGTGCAATAAGTAGAATGATGTATCTTATTTCCAAAGACTATCGACATACTAAAGCGATGTGAAAATAGTAATAAAATAAATATTTTGTGGCAGACTTTGAGGATAACCTTACAATGCTGGAGTTACCCTCCCAGGTAAAAGCTACAGATTCATGCGCCCCCGGTTAGTGTTTTGGAGCAAATGGTGACTGGCTAGATTCGAGTGGGTAGGAGGTTTGGTTGCTGAATCAGTGTGGTGGTTGGTACACTGTGTGATGTCAAAGCCTGGCTGGATCAGCTTGGCAATTCCACGCCCTGGGGTGTGGGGGCCGGGCCCTAGAGCAGGGAGAGCCCGCCCTAGAGTATGCAGTACAAAAGGGCATATAAGGGGGCTGAGAAGGCTCCTGAGTGCCCCGCTTCCTTGAATGAGTTTCCATCTTTGCAGCTGCGCCATTCAGCAGAGCTCCGATCAGCGCCACCGCTTTCTGGGAGGAGCTAGGGTCTTTGCAGTCTGTGTGGAAGGAAGAGAGAGGGGCTTGGTAGGCACCGCGGCAGCTGCTGCTCCTCCTCCTCTGCTCTTCCTTGTTTTCTGCCACCATAAACTGCTGCCGTCTAGCCTGGAGCCAGCAGGGTACTGACGGAAGCCTCTACCAACTGTGAGCTAAATAAACTTTTCCTTTCTTAATTTTCGGTGACCATGTTTTGTCTCAGCAACCAGTGAAAAGTAACTGATCATCTGGACTCCTTCACATTATGTACTTATTCCCATGATCAGTGTATGATCAGGATGTAGAAGTAGACAACAGAAGAGCGGGCCAGATAGCTCAGCGGACAAAAGTGCCTGCTTAGGCAGAGTGCATCGGCGGGGGCTGGATCCCCAGCACCCCATGCGACCCCACCCCAGGGGCACAAGTCGGGACTGAGGCTGAGTGTGGGGGCACACCTGCGATCCCAGCCCTTGGGAGGCTAAAAACAGGAGGATCACTATGAGTCCAATCTATGTAGTGAGATCCTGTAGACCCTGTACTAAATACATTTAAAAAAAAAAAAAAAAGAAACAAAAAAATGGA
>PVKA01007096.1:0-79650 GCA_004027165.1 Ctenomys sociabilis
CTGAGCTACAAAGTGAGCTTAAGGCCAGCCTGAACTGCATAGTGAGACCCTGTCTCAAAAAGACAAAAAAAAAAAAGGAAAAAAGAAATGCTCTCTATACAAAGGCAGTGAGTGCCAGATGAACTGAAATTCTTTTCTAGAATGGGTACCAGCTAGGGGCTGTTACACATGAGCAAAATACAGGATCTGTGACCACAGATCCTACACTTTTCAACAAAGCAGAGATAGCCTTGGAACAGCCTATTCAAATATTGCTCAACTAGATTAAAAAGTTACTCTGCCAAACACTGAACTAAGCAATACACTCACCTATTTAGCCCATTCAAATTTAAATCATTACAGATTTTAGCTCCACTTTTCAGATGGACAAACTATGACTCAGAAACATGAAGTAGCAAGTCCAAATTACAGTGTCCCTAAATCCAGTCAACACTGGATTGAAATCCAGAGTAGTGTGACTTGGTAACTGTGAGGTAGGAAGTGTCGGAGGCTTGGCTTGTTACTTGACAGTATCCAGTGTGAGGACATCTCAGCTCTAATAACACACTGGCATCAAACTGGAAATCAGCTTCTCTCAGAAAATCTGAAGCTTTGAAAAGAGAGGCACTTAAGAATTGTACTTCTAGTCTGCACTATAAAACCCCCTAATTCCCTGCTTCAAGCCTGAGCAGACTGCACAGCTACCTTAGGCAAGAGAAAAGTTTTACTGGGCCTCAGTATCCAAGTCTGTAAAAGGAAGGCCTGAACCAACAACGCGTAGCATTCAGCTCCCTCCTGCTCCACGAAGGACCGTGAGTATGCCGGCATAACTTCAGGGACCCTCAGCAGCCTGAGGTGGTCTGGAAAGTTAATCTGATCTTTGATTCCATTTGACAAAGCTAACAACCACTCCATAAAGCCCTTTATTTAGTGAATTTCAGGCCACACAGGACAAAGAATGTGAGAGTGGGATGGTACCAAGTCTCAGCTTTCTTCTAAACATATCACAGGCTCACACAAACTTTCTGATTGTCTCTGCACTGAGTTACTGAGGGCTTAGTGAGCCTTTAAATATTTCAAGATGTATGAGAGATTACTCCCTGTCCTCTTTTATTCTAATAACAAGATGTTCTGGGCCCTCTGCCAAAGACCTAATATATTTGCGCAATTCCACATGAACATCATTTTTTTTCTATGCCACAATCACAAGAGAAAATGAGTAGAAGTAGCGCTGGACATCATGCACACACCTAGGAAACTGCGGTCACGTGCAGAAAGGCCAGGCTCATGCGTGCAGCACCGTGGAACCAGCTCAGAGGCTGGTAGGCCTTTGCTGGGACAGCCTGGGTCAGTTTGCTTTGGGCAGGGCCTTAACACAGGTCACTTAGGAATTATCTCACTCATCAACCAGTAAATACTGTAACGTCAGAGAAACAGATTCTCCTGTACTATACTCTGCAATTAGAGACTCTGCCAATGAAGTCTCCATCAAAATGCAAGTAGGAAAAAGTTAACAGAGAGACCATAATTCTATAGCGTTCCAAATGTCAGCCCTAGGAATACTACTGATAGTAAGACTCCTCAAGGAAAAAAGGGAATGAATAATCCACTAAGTTTATTTGATTATTTAAGTTCTGTTACTAGGAAACACCTCAACAGAGCTAAACTCACAGCATATGAGACCAAGACAGACTCAGGATTAGAGCTCAACGTGTTCTAGCTGCTGCTTTGGACAGTGGAGAAAGAACTGCTCCCTGCCAAAGAGGCGTACTAAAAAAGAAAAGAAAACCCACACACCTCTGACATCCTCTGTCTTCCCATTAAACCCTAGATTCCTCACCCGATACTTCTTTTCCTGCTCAAACTTTTCTTCAAATTTCCGAATTTTCCGCTTGAGGCTCTGGATGTGTTTGGTGAGTTGTGTAATTGTCTGCGGCTCCTTGCCTTCACCACAGCTGCTCCGGGAAGAACTTCGGGGCCTGTGTGAGTGCGGAAGGAAGACAGCATTAGGGTTGGCGATCTTACAGCAAGTAGGCAAGTACTGCTGTGTGGTCTGCAAAGCAGGAAGCTTTGAAGAGTCCACTAGGCAGCTCAGGATCAGATGCACCTACCAAGTAGCACCTGCTCTTCCAAGAAGACACCTGACTTCAGTATGGGCAGGGTATCACTGGGAACTTTAATATACAAGGATGAGAATATTGGTGCAGGAAGTTTATTCTCACAGTATAGAGAGGCCAAGTGCAGACTCAGAAGAGATGAGCCTGTGAAGTATTATCTTTAGCAGGTGGTACAAGCCATGCCTTGCAGCATTTTCAAGGAAGACCATAAATACATAGAAATAGCTTTTCTTGACATAGCCTTTGCAAATATGACAAAACAAGTGACACCTTCTCCAGAGAATGTGCTTCATGTGGCACACCTTTATAGGATAATGCAGTTTGGGGTAAATCCAAGAATAATGGCATCAGTTAGCAAGGAAAAACTAGGGATTCCCTAAGCATAATTTTATCAATAGATTCTCAACTCAGAACACATAATTCTGCAATCTCATTCTTTTTTTGGGGGGATGTGGGGGGTTGAACTCAGGACCTTGTGCTTGCCAGGCAGTGGCTTATGCCACTGAACTATATCTCCAGCCCTATAATCTCATTCTAATTCCAAAGGAAAATTCTAAATGGAGTATGTAGAAAAGCAGGAACCTGATTTGAGATATAGATAGGTAACAGATAATACAAAGATGCAGACAGAAACAGATACATGAATAGATCATTATTTAGCTGGACAAGCAGCCACTGTAAGCCACCACTTTCCTAGAGTTTAAGACCAAACTGAGGTGGACAATTCTCTAGTGTTCCCATAAACCATCCAGTGACTCTGCTGTGGGACATAGGAAAATACTGAGCTAACTAAGAGAAATACTCATGATATCTGTATATAAATACTTAGGATTCTAGTTCCTCCACCAACGACAGCAAGTGCTTGGAGTGGCCAGTCTCTCGTGACCATTTCCCCCTGCAGTCTTAAATGCTTGAGCAGGACTCCTAACTAGGAAGTACACCACATCTGCCTTATTGTTTGGGCCCTAAAGTTGCATCAGAGACATTTTATTGCAGGTTTTGTGGTATTTGAAAAGTGGCATAAAGTAAAAATAATAAAATATGATCATCTTACATCATAAACTGTTGAGCACTAGGCGGAGAAGGGGCTGACTCAGGGTCTAGATTGAATCTCTGGCTTTGGCTGAAGATGGAGCATCGTGGTGATAACAACGGGTTGTCGCCATCAGTAATGTGGTAGAGCAGCCTGCTGGCTCCGACAGACATGTCTTCAGGCGTGCTGTCAGCTTCGTTCTGCCCATCTTTGTGGGTTGTCATGGACTCTGGGAAAACAAGATAAATGATCAATACTTAAAAGTGACAAAGGGCTTGAGACTGTCATGCTTTTAAAGATTATAACCATTCATTACAATGGCTCGCCTCTTTGTCACTCTTCTGGGGATAGGAAAAGCTTTCAAAAACATGCCTGGTCTCACAGAACTGGATAAACAATATTACAAAGCCACCACTAACAAAAATTGGAGATAAAGTATTTCACTATAAGTTCTTCAGTCAGCATAATCCAAAACTATAAAAATCTTCTTTATTTCATAGTATTTGTAATATGGCCTCCAAAATATTGAAAATGTAACAGGGAGTAAAAAGAAAACAATAAAATAGACCTAGAACAAAAGATAATTATAAATTATGCAGAAGAAAAGAAAAACAGAATTAGCAGTGAAGGAAGGGAGAAATAAAATGGGAAAGGGGAGAACAAAAGAAAGGGAGAAAAGAACAGCCATCCCAAGAGGAAAATTATCTAGCAGTCCTCAAAAAAGATGAAGAATCTTGTTTATCAGTAGGAAATGGAGTTAAGAAATACTGCATAGAAACCATGGATTTCAAAATAAAACAACAGTGATTCACTTTACATAGAAGACAATTCATGTGCACAAATATGTGCCTGAAAAGATCAAAGAGGTTACATGGTATGTAACTACACAGTAGGTAGGATTAAGAATAATTTTTTTTTCCTCAAAGTGTTATGTAATATTTTATTTTAAACTAAACAAAACAATAAACATCCTCCAGATAAACTCTCCAGCTAGCCAGGTTAGTGCCTGAGGTATCACTATAATCACTCCTCTTTAGTCAGCTCCTTATATCTGGGTGTGGTGGCACGTATCTGTCATATCCCCATGCCAGAGGCTGAGGCGGGAGGAGTTCACATTTGAGTTTGCATAGCCAGATCAAGCCGACTCATACTACACAGCAAGATCTTATCTCAAAACACAAAAAGCAAAAACATAATAAAAATTAGCCCATTGGCACCCCATTGTCAGGTCAGGTCAAAAGCTGGGAACTCCTATGCTCTGGAGGTGAGTAGGGGTGGAGGGAGGGAAAGGGAATGCAGTGTGTCACCAGAGAGGCACTAGGACCCTGAGGGTGGCCAGGAAAAGGCTCACTGGCTCCTGGGCTCTTGATAGAGTTACTCAGGGAGTCACTCAAATAAACAGCACAATTGTTGCCTAGCAAACAAGTCAGGACAAGTTAAGGTGTTCTTTATGTCTAGGGTGCTTCTGTAAAGACAGTGGAAAACCAAGTTCTGAGTAAATAAGCAGAGCCAGACAATACTAACAACTTGATTTTCCAAAATAAACATTTATTACAATTTAGTATGGGAAGAATCTCAGTCACATTTCGAGTGGTTCCTTGTGGTCTAGAACTCGACATCGGCTTTGTGTAACATCAAAGGTCAGGCTAGGCATGCTGTGTTCTCAGTGCATTTCTCCCTGGTGGGCTGCACCCTGAGGGTAGATGACACCTCCTTTTGTGCCTTTGAAGCCCGCTCTGTCAGCAGCTGAAGGTGATCAGAAATGGGCAGGGCGAGGGCAGCACTGAGGCTGCAGTGTAGCAAGAGCCCTGCAGAATAATATGAAGAGGACTTACTCAATAATGAGTTGTAGCACACAGTAAAAAACATCATCAGAAGCCACCAGGAGGTCACTGGTTTCCTACCAACCCTTTCCTTAAGCTACCAGACTCTAAGAAGAAATGAATTGTACTTGTGCCATCTGTTTTACTGATAGCATCTTCTGATAATAAGCATCAGAAGAAATAATCAGAAGAAAATAATCTTTAGCAAGCACCTGGGACCAGAAAAGGCTAGAGAACTTTAGACTTCCAGCTAAGTTGTGGCCCTGGGACAAAATGATGATAGTCTCCGGTTGGTGTTTTCTACAAAATGTCCAAAGGAGACACTTGGGCTCCTAAGACAACCCTGCAAATCAGATGTGGGGAAAGGGCATTTCTGAAACCCATAGACACCTAAGATACATAACTTCACAGACTTGCGGACTGTGATAGATGGCGTGGTGTGAAACTCCATTGGAATGGCATGTGCTCCCCAGGAACACTCCCATAATTTCCTGCCTAATCACATTCTAACCTCTCTTCCCTCCAAGTGACTCCCGAAAGAAGCTACAAGCCACAAATATCCCCAAGCAACCAGCTGAAAAGCAACAGAGTCAAAACTGATCATTCAGTAGAGCTTCCATTCTTTGTACACAGTCACCACTTGAGTTGAGAAGGTATTCAATTAAGTCAGCTGGCACATGTGTTGGTATGTGTGCTTTTCTGTAGATAGAATCACTGAGCTCGTGGAAGAAGCCAATGAGGGTTAAGTCCAGTTTTGCTGCCATCCTGGGAATAGTGCCCAGGCCACAGCTTCCCGAGTCTGCTGCCTGCTATGGAGGGGCTCATAACAGAGTTAAACTTTGGTGACCTCCAATGATTCTCTGGGCTGGCAGGGATATTAATTTATCTCACAAAAAAAGGAGAGCTTGCCAGGACCAAAGGCACGCTGCACATGGTTTGGAGGAAGGAGCCTTCTGCTGTGCTTATGCTTTCTATGGGATCCAGCCAATCTTTCAGCATCTCTGGTTGCTTCCTTGATCTGTCTTAAGGGCAGTCACAAAAGCATAAGACCTGCTGCATATGTGCTCTTAGGAAACAATACTACATTGTACACTAAAAGGTGTTAAGAGGATCATATCTGTTGAATGTTCCTTGCAATAAAATGCTCTTCATGTTTTCTAAAAGTTTTACAATGAAGATATCCTAATTTTATAGGGAGGAAAATTAATACAAATTAATATAATTGGGGGGAAGTACTCTTGAGAAGGAAGGAGATAAAGTATCTCAGATGAAGTAGAATAGAGTATGAATAGTATGGACTTGGAACCCTAGATCTACAGGCTAGAGAGACCTTGGAAGTGATGGCTCATTTAAACCTCAGTTTCAACATCTGTAAAACATAGAGAATTATGATACATGCTTCACAGAACTATAAGGAGGATGAAATAAAAATGGAAAGCCTCGTGTAGCACACTATGTGAAAAACTGGCATGAGGTGGAGACACAGGTAAACAGTATCCATGAGAACCATCATTTTAATATCAAAATACATTAAATAGCTTCACCTCACAGAAGACCCTATGGGAGTAAATATGGAAGTGATAATTTATCTCAGCATCTTATCCCTTATTTATAAACAAGAATAATAATCATATTTAATATTCATGGAGTGACTAATTTTGTCCTCAGACTTATTCTGAGAGTTTCTGCATCTTATAAATGTTAGTAACAAGGTGAAACTGGTTTTTATATGGTTTTCACTTTCAATTCAGTAAGGCAGGTAGTATACTGCACGAAAACCATTCAGGAAATCTCTGCCCAGTGCCCACAGTGGAAGGCTCCACATCTCTCATCCCAGAACTTTCTTGGCAGCCCACTCCTGGAGCAGGAGGGAGCTGGAGAAGAGAAGTCATTACCATGAGTGTGTGAGGCCAGGAGATCACTTCCACTCTGGCTGCAGCTCCAGGCAAAAGCAGATGTGACATTATAGATGTTAAATGAGTCAGTCAAATTTAAAAGTGTAACTTGCTAATGTGAATTTTTAAACCAATTCAAAATTTAAATAAATCTCTGTCTCCAAATACTTAAGAGGGACCTACTGATGAGCAATAACTAAGCAGATTTGTTCATTCGCAGCCCCAGATTTGCTCATCATGGTGGGCCAGGTGGAATCAACAAGATATATTCCAAAATGCCAAATAGCAGCCTCTGTTGGTTTTAGAAGCTAAGTGAGCCAAAAGCATGTCCATGATTCAAATGAGGTTCAAGCATCAGAGTTCTTGTTCAACCTGTCTCTAGACAGATAGCAGAGAGAGTGACAATGTCACATATACAAAGAGGGCTGAAAAAACAAAAAACAACTAAAACAAAATGTGATTATTTATCTATGGTGTGTTGAATTTTAAGTGTGTTGAACTTGAGTGTCAAAGGTGCTAACAGGGTAGTTTCATGGCTACACATGAAGCATCCCAGTAACTACTGCCAGGGAAATGGAAGGACCTGCCTAGTTACAGACAGACTGCCAAGAGGAAACTCTTATCACCCTGACAGGACGACGGTGGAAATGAGAGTAGATAAGAGGTTAGCCCTTCAACCAGGCTTCTAGGTGCCAGCTTCTATGAATGACCTCTGCAAGTATTAGGGAGCTGAGGGAGGGAAATTTGTCACCCAGAAAGCAGTGACAGGAGAATCTACAGGTCCCATGAGGCAGTCTGCCATCACAAAAGCATATGCTGTATGGGGTGTACCTAGATTCATGTCCTACTTTTGTTATCTGTAAAACTAGACATGCATTACTTGATCTCTTTCAATCTCATTGAATTTGAGAAATTATCGAGTGAAATGACTGAGGAATAAAGTCTGATCTTTTAAGAACATCTTTTTCCCTCCCTGAGTCACTAAAGTGAAGCCAACTGTTCAGATAACAATCAAACAGCAACATCCTGCCTGTGCCAGATGACTGGGGAATACTAATCTCCATCCATAATGGTATCAAGGCCCACCCTCTGGGGTACACAGAAGGTGAGGCACAGGCACTGATCACCCTTCAGCCTAATTATTTCCTAATAACTAGGTTTCCTATTTGATTACTGCACAATTGATTACTTCAGTGGTGCAGTTGATAAAAATCTGCATGTAAGATCACAAGAGTTATTTTCAAAGGGGAGTTCTCATTTATGAGAACTGCTTTAGGAAATAAAAGGACAACAAAATCCATAAAGGCAGCAAGAAAACTGCTGAAGAAATTCCATCATGGGCTGCACCTTTTTTATTCATTTTTTTGGGTTATATTTTGGTTTTATTTGTGGAGCAGGGCCTTCATCAAGCTAAGTGAGTGTTCTACCACTGATCCATATATCCCACCCCTCACAGATGATACTCTTCCAGCCTGATCCAAGTCAGACAGGAGGCATAGCTTGGAATTCTTAATCTCAGGGGTCCACTAAACTGGTGGAATTAGCCACAGGTCCACAGAAACAGAACAAGAGAAACACACAACTCTCAAAGAACCAGAAACTCCAGGAGAGTTTGTCTGCTGACTCTGAGCCTCAATGTGTTCTAGAGCAGAGCCAGAGGGGGGAGGGGATGATACCACCTATTCGTCTGCAGTCATAAACATAGAAAATGATACCAAAATAGCCCAAAGAATGGTGTTTTAAAAATTATTATATGAAGAAACTGTGTACCGAGAAAGAGTGGTGTATGAGAAATTGATGGAATATCTGTTCAATTTTCTTTAAATATAAGACTGTTCTTTTAAAAAGCCTTTTAATTTTGAAAAATGACTGCTAAGCCAGGCACATTGGAAAATGCTAAAATCTCAGCACTCTGGGTGGTAGAGGCTGCAGAAAGACAAGTTTGAGTTCCATCCATGCAACTTAGTGAGATGCCATCTCAAAACAAAAAATTTAAAAGGCTGGGAATGTAGCTTAGTACAGTCCCTGGGTTCAATCTCTAGTACCATAAAATAAAAAGCAAATAAATAAAATCACTGTAAGTCTACTGGTTTAAAGTCTGCGTTCCAGTGTTGGTGTTCTGGGCTTGATCAACAATGTCACCTTCTCCAAGTTAGCATATCTGTGCCCTGCCAAGCCTCTTCAAGTTTTGTGTCATCATTATAAACAGTTGTAGAGAAGACAAATAGAATAATACAGCTAAAATAGTACCTGTTCTCACTTAAAAACAGATTTAAAAAAAAATTTTGTAGATAACTACTTGGCAATTTAGGCTGTAGGACTAATGTTTCCTTCCTATAAACCAATTATAGAAATGGCCTCAAAAATTATAGTGTCATCTATAAATTCTAAAATCAACCTAAGCAAGGTGGTGCATGCCTTTAGTCCTAGCACTTGGGAGGATTAAGCAGGAGGATTGCCATGAGTTTGAGGCCATGCTGGGCTACATAATGAGTTCAAGTCAGCCTGAACTACATAGTTGGACCCTTTCTTAAAAAGCAAGAAGCAAATAGATTGAAGCAAATCATCAAGAAGATTACACATCATAACCAATTAGAATTCATCCTAGGAATGCAGGGATGATTCAGTATATGCAAAGGCATAAATGTAATAACCACATCAACAGAGCCAAAGACAAAAACCAAATGATCATCTCAATAGATGCAGAAAAAAAAAAAAAAACTTTTGACAAAGTCGAACACTCACTCATGATTAAAAAATTCTAGAAAATTGGAATAGATGGTCTATATCTCAATCTGATAAAAGCCATCTATGAGACATAAACAGCCAACAACATACTATATGTACAAAAACTGAAAGCCTTTACTTTAAAATCAGGAACAAGATAAGGATGTTCACTGTCTCTACTACTCAATATAGTTCTGGAAACATTAGCCAAAGCAATTAGACAAGGGAGAGAAATACAAGGAATAATGGTTGGGGGAAAAAAAAAAAAAAAAGGAAAATTGTTTCATTATTTGCAGGTGACGTGATACTCTACATAGATAACCACAAAAACTCCACCAAAATACTTGTAGATTTAATAACCAAATTCAGTAGCATAGCAAGGTACAAAGTCAACACTCAAAACCCAATCGCATTTTTGTATACAAACAATGAATTCTGGAAGAGAAATTAGGTAAATCACATCTTTCATAATGTACACAAAAATGAAATACTTAGGAATGAATCTCACAAAGGAAGTAAAAGATTTATACAGTGAAATTAACAATACCCTGGGAAAAGAAATCAAACAGAATTTCAGAAAATGGAAAAATATTCCTAGCTCCTGGGCTGGAAGAACAAACACTGTGAAAATGGCCATACTTCCAAAAGTGTTACACAGATTCAATGCAATCCAGATTAAAATCCCATTAGTATACCTTACAGATCTAGAGATAACATTCCTAATATTCATTTGGAACCAGAAAAGACTTAGAATATCAAAAGCAATCCTTAGCAACAAGGATAGGTAGGAGGTATCATAATCCCTGACATGAAATTATACTACAAAGCTACTGTGACAAAATCAGCATGGTACTACCAGTCCTGAGGATTAGTGGAACAGATCAGAAGACACAGACGCAACTGCAATCACACTTAGTCACCTTATCTTTGATAAAGCGTCCAAACATGTTCACTAGAAGAAAGACAGCCTGTTTAATAAATGGTGCTGGAAAAACTGGCTTTCTATATGCTAAAGGCTAAAGTTAGACCCATGTCTATCACCATGCACTAAACTACAGTTAAAATGGATCAGAGATTTAAACATTAAATCAGAAACACTAAATCTGCTGGAGGAAAATGTAGGTAGAAATCTAAAAGACATAGGGTAGGTAGGGAGTTCATGAACAAAAACCAAACTGAATGGGAAATACTTCAAAGAATCACCAACTGGGATCTCGTCTGTTTGAAAAATTTCAACACATCAAAGAAATCACCAACATGAAGAAAAGAAAATCCATGAACTGGGAAAAAAATTATAGCTAACTGTCCCTTTGACAAAGGCCTTCTATCTAGAACATAGAAAGAATTAAAACAAATCAGGGGCCAAAAATTCAAAGACCCAAACCAAAACTGGGCATTTGAGATGAATATATACTTAGCAGATGCAGAAATACAAAGGACAAATAAATATATGAAAAAATGTTCAACATCATTGGTCATTTGAGAAATGAAAGTTAAAACACTATGATGTTCCATCTCATCCCAGAAAGAATGGCTATCACCAAGAAGTCAACCAATAACAAATGCTGAAAAGGCTGCAGTGAAAAAGGAAAACTTCTTCACCAATGGTGGGAGTAGAGACTGGTACAACTACTGTGGAAATCAGTGTGGAGATTCCTCAAAGAGGTATGATTTAAGGCCCCATTAAACCTAGCTACTCGACTCATTAGTAGTTTTCCAGAAGAACTGAAAAAATCAAGCTACATACTACACCCATGTTTATAGTAGCACAATTTATGATAGCTAAATCTTGGAAGCACCCCAGATGCTCATTAACTAAGGAATGGATAAAGAAGATGTGGTATTTTGCATAATGGAGTATTATTCAGCTATAATTTGAGGCTTTTATTGGTAAATGGATGCAACTGTAGGCCATACTCTTAAGTGAAATAAACCAAATCCCCATGTGCTCACACTGTGTTGTCTTATTAGAATAAGAACCTAAAAGAAAAAATAAAATCTGAAGGGTACAATGGATATTGTGAAAAGGGAATGGATCTGTTGAAAAGGAAAGAACTACTGAGATGAGAATAGGAGAGGGAGTGGGGGAAACAGATATCTACACATGTAAGCAGGATGGTTTGGATAACTGTGGATTTCTGATGGTCTATGGAAAGGAGCATTTAATGCTTAATTTTTTTTAACTTTTTTCTAATCTTTTTTCTTTTTCTTTCTACTTAATTTGCTATAACTTTTCTTTGTTCTTATTCCAATTTTGCAGGCATATGTCTGGTAATCTGAACAACTAATCTGAAGACAACACTATGCAATATAACAAATGCTGTCAAATTTATATTTTTTTGAAATTATCATTTTTAATTTTTTTTCCATTTTAGTATTTTGTACTCTCTTTAAAAATTTCAAAACATAAAATAAAGCAAAACATTTTGCAATGCTTTAAGGTGTACTTTCTTTAGAAAATGTGGGTAATGTAACATTCATCCCTTTATAAACTATGAAGATGCTTATCAAAGCATTAGAGAAAAATTATTAGCAAAACCTTTCCAGCCAAGTTATGTCAAATTTGTAGCACAGGGTAGATTTTATTGCAGCAAATGTAGTTTCAGTTTTAATAGGGGATAATTATTCAGCCATCACCTCTATAAATTATTGCTATTATAAATGCATTTTGCTTAAGGGAACTAATGTAATGTCAATCATATGTAAGACTCTCAGAAGAAAGATAGAGAAATAATAGTATGAAATTATAATTTACATACCTTGAATGTAGTTAGAAATTATGATATGGTAGGTATTTAAAGACAAATGCAAGGCATATTAATGGGAAGACAGATAATATAAATTCTGAGTATGACAAGAATGTCCCATTTTTAAAATAATGGTAGCGAACTATCTTAGTTTCTTTTCTCATTGCTGAAACAAAATACCCAACATCCACAAGTTCAGGAAGGAAAGGTTTATTTAGTCCAGGTTTGGAGGGGTTTCAGCCCATGAGTGCCTGGCTTCAGAGCAGGTGGCACAGGATGCACAGGCTTCACAGAAGAGACACAATGTATGACAGACAGAAGGTAGCAAAGCGACAAGGCACAACCACCGCTCCTTCTTTCTGTCATCCAGACTACTTAGAAAGGGGAGAACTCACACCCTCAATCCTGGTGTCCTCGAGCCTAGCACTGCAGCATGAACCAATCCCAGCATCACACTCTCTAGGACCAGCCACTTCTGGGAAAGCCCTACTTTTGACTGGATAAGGTTTTGGGGGGACACCTAGACAGGAGCGATAACAGATAACATTTATTGAGCATTTACCAAGGACAGTGTGTCTAAAGTTTCATGTGTGTGATGCCACATAACTGTCACAACAAGCCTAAGAAGAGTCATCTTCCATTTAAAAGACAAGGAAACTGATGAACAGAGAGATTACATGAGCCATCTGAGATCACCTAACACATGAGTTACATTTCAGAACAGAGTAGAGTCAATAAATGTAACATACTTGAACTTTCAAGAAAGCTATGGCATGGTTTTTATACCAAGGTTGTTTAACAACAAAAGCAAATGATGATTGGGTCATATTTTGCAATGAATTATGAAATTCACTTAGCAAAGAGCAGATTTAAAGGAAGATATTTATGACACATGTGTCTGTACAAATCCTTACACTTAATTCTGGGTTAGTCCTATTTTCCTTTAAGAAGTAGCATAAAAGAGAAATTACGGAGTGATAAATCTGAGTTTGTGGATGTTGGTATGTTTCGATGCGTAACACACTACACAACCACAGAGCAAGGACGTAAACTATGAGGGGCTTATCAGTTCCAGATGACTTAGGCTGGGCATCAGCAGGTGATGGAGTCAGAGAAAACTAACCTATCTACTCAGCAAGTAATAAGCAGTCCATTAGTAATTTGATAAGGAGTAGAAGTTGTGCCACTCTTACAGATTGTACTGGAATAATTGAAAAATCATGAAAATACAAGATCTTGGGAAATACCTGGAAAATCGTCCTATAGGCATAATTGGCCTGGAATTATTTTGTAAAATATTTCTATGGTCTATAGCTTATTATTAGTTCATTTTAAAGTTGAGATAATTGTTGACTCAAATATTGTCATAAGAAATAAGATCTCTTATGTACTTTGCCCAGCTATCTCTATGGTAATATTTTTCTCTATTATACTACTTCCACAAATATTCACAAATAAAATCCTACTGATTCTGTCAGAAATATTCTTACTAATCAGATGATATAGTCAGGAGGAACAAGGTCCTACAGATAATTTAGATAGAAAGACCCGAAAGGACGGGGTGGGGGACTATGTCAATGACAGTGGGGCGGCAAAAGGTTAATCAGCTACACAGCCAGGTCTCCTCAGCCCAGGACTGAATTGAGCAAGTCACTTTCCTTTTATTTTTAAATATTTTTATTAATATGTGTTTGCAGGAATGACGAAAAAAAAAAATAGTGACTTTGAAGACAGATTTGTAATGCTATCAACCTAACTTCAAATTGTAAATGGCAGAATATTTCAACTACGGTGACTTAACATTCAGGCCACATGGTGAAGAGCTGACTGCAGCAGCCCCCTTCCCTTTCTCCCCCACAGACTCCATAGCCCATAGCCACAGCACCTCTGGCAAGTTGCCATGTCTTTAATATGGGGATAAGGGCGCACTGGGTGTGCTTGGAAGGTAAAATGAGAGAATCCATGCAGTGCTTTCGGATGCAAACGAAGGGGTCATTTTTAGCTAGCGTTGATGTTATTCATTTTAAAAATACTAATGAGAGCTTCTCATTAGTACATAAGATCTCTTATGTACTTTGCCCAGCTATCTCTATGGTAATATTTTTCTCTATTATACTACTTCCACAAATATTTGTGGAAGTAGTATAAGGGCAGCTCCTTACCCTGGTGACATTTGGGATTGGCTTATTCTTCATTGGGAGCAGGGATGTGTAGCAGCACCACTGGCCTGTATTCCTTACATACCAGCAACATCCATCCCACATTTCACAGCTGCGTCAACCAAATAAGCCTCCAAATAGTACCAATAGAGGGAAAAAACACCTTAATTGAAAATCACTATTCTAAAGGAACCAACTCTGGACAAATAAACAAAGTACTACTTTTCATGTTAGTAGTCACATTTTAAAGCAACAGATGGCAGGTGGGAAATCACATACAAGCCCATATACATCCTCAATAGTTCCTAAAAGAAATGTGAGAGTTCTGTCCATTTGTAACTTCTAATTAATGAAGTCCCTTTCTGGGGCCACTCCCAGACTGAATGAAGCAGCAGAGTTCACATATAGTCAGACCACCTAGTAGGAAACCTGAAATGCTTTCCTGTTCTAGAAGTCCAATTGTACGTGGGTCCTGTAGCAGCACACATTTCACAGCAGCTGTGCTGTGGCACTGTGTTCTAGAGAATGTTCCAGAATCTCCTATCACCTGGGTGCTTTCCCAGCTCTCAGGCTTCATCTCAAAATCTTAACCTTGTATTTTAAGGTAGGAAACAGACCTCTAGAAACTTAGTACACACTTTAATTGGAAACTCCTGGTCAAAAGGGGCAAGTGCTGAAATATGTGAGAGAAAGTTAAATTTTCTAGCTCTTCCTCACCTGAGACTTACTTACAGATTATGCAGCATTCCTTATCACAATAATTATAGACTGTATATTACACTACTGTTTGTTATGGCTTAGATCTAAAACATCCCCCAACAGTGTTACGTTCAAAGGTGTCCAGGTAGGTCACAGGGGTGAGGCTGGGAGAGGAATTTACTCCCACTATCCCTCCCTTCTCTGCTTCCTGACCACTGAGCTGTGCACAGATCCCTCGCTCTGCCTTCTGCCATGTGGCTTCTGCCCTGGAGTCAGCCAACCACCCATCTGTGAATCCACTGAAACTGAATGCAAAAATAACCCTTTGCTTCAAGTCCTGAGTATTTTGTCCCAATGATGGGAAAACTGACCATGAAAACACAGCCCTGCCCAGATGGAAAGCTCAATCTGAAAAATCAAGTATAAAAAAATTAGGTGTTGCTTCAGAACCATTATTTTTAGTACTAGTGCTCCAGTTATTTCTGATGAGCTTTTGCTAAAACCTCCACACACCATTGATCATCATGGTGAGACGGAAGTGGGCTGTGCTCAGCCATAAGGGATGTCGAATAGTCCTGTACATGTTAAAAATGACAAGCCCATTACAGAGACAACAGTCATTCCATGTCCTATTCAGTAACATAGGATAGATCTTTACAAAGGCCACAGAGGAAAGATTTATTTCTGTTGTAACAGCTATTGACGCATCCGGACGGATTTTTGAGCCTAATGATTCTGCGGGTTTCCATCTGAGTCAGACTGAGTTGCTGTAATAATCTACCACAAAGCAATTGGCTCATCAGCAGGGAAAAATTATTTCACACAGCTCTGGATGCTGGAATTTTGAGGTGAAGGTAGAGCTTGGTCAAATTCTGGTGAGGGCCCACTCCCAGGCTTCACATGGTTGACTTCTCCTATCCTCAGGTGTGAAAGATGAAGGTAGCCTTCTAGACCCTTCTTGTAAGCACGCCAATCCCTTTCACAAGGCTTCCATCCTTCACCCCCAAGTGGCATCACATTGGAATTTTGAATTGAAAGTATGAATTTGGGGCGGGGACACAAAGACTTAGTTTATAACAGTTTATATTTCACATTATGTGGTTTACAACCTAGAATTCCAGTAAACACTGTCCTCATCAGCTGGCTCTGGGGGTTTGTCTTCAGGTGGTACTCTGTGTACTACAAATGTAGTAGTTCTGGGCCAGGCAGGCCACCTGATCAACCCTGGTAAAGCCCACAAGCTACACTTTCACTTCACTCTCCCTCCACTGCTTTTTCTTAATGACCAAGACATCCACCAAGCCTTTTTGCATTTCCATCCCATGCCCCCATCCATGTCTCCATCCCACACAATCTCAGGCTGGTGAATGTGATGTATAAGCATGATCTTCCTCCTAAGGTGAGAGGGTAAGGCCAACTGGCCCCAGACTGTGAATTGTAAGACTCACATTCTGTGAGATTCTCACTGATAACATAAGATAAAGCACAGTAATGGAGAACTTAACTAATTTAAGACACACTCCACTTTACAAGTTAACCCCAATGCTTGTCATTATTTAGGAAATATGCAGATTCCAGGACTTCCATCTCAGAGCACCTAAAGAAAATCCTGAGAATCTCCATGTTGGAAAAGCTTCCTGGTGGTTATGACATGAACAAAGTTCTAGAACACTACTGAGAAGACAGTGTATATATAGGACTGCCATAAGATTATAGTTGGATTTCTTGCATATGAAGCATTTAATATGTAGTACTAATTGTAAGAAAGACCTTTACAACTCATAAACTCAAGTAAAGGTCCAATATTATGATATTAAAATCTACAGCCTACTAAACTTTGCTTAGACCATTATTCCAGAGGACCATTGTCATCTTAACTGCATACAAGTCATGCCTTAAGTGTAACGTAAGTTTCAAATCTATTTAAGAGGCATCAGTTTGTATTTATGAATGTTTGCTATTAAGTTAGATGGTAGTATACCAGATACTATTGTAAAAATCTATTTGTGAAATTTTGTCTTTGTTATGGCCTCAACAAGTAACAACTGCATATATATGGCTTAGGCCTAAATACTAGACTTTAAAAAAGACAAACTGTTTTCAAGGGCTGGCAAGACAGCACATCAGACTAAGCACCTGCTTAGACAAGTGCAGGGACTGGTATTTGATCCCTGGTACCAAATGGTGCACTGGCCCTCCTTGCCTTGGGCATGCTGAGCCAGCGAGTGAGTCTGGACATGGTAGCACAGGCCTATAATCCCAGAGTTGGGGAGGCTGAAACAGGAGGATCACTATGAGTCCAAGTTGCATAGTGAGACACTACCAAATACATAAAAATAAATAAATAAAACTTCTGGAATTACTATAGTCTTTTATGGGCTAAGGTCATTTGTGCTAATCTTATGTAACCATCTTCTCACAAGGGGCTTAACCACAAAAAAATCCTACAGTGCCAAAGTACTCAAAGATCACTTGAGAAATCCATTTGGAAGCCACAAGTTAAGAACTGCTGATTTGAGCATAAATTTCTTCTTTCTGAGTGACGCATGGATTTGAGAGTACCCCCTAGAAGCCAGTGGGACCAAACCATTCCATAATTTAAATCACGAAGGCATTTTACAAATGTGTGTCACTCTGGCAATCTATATTCCTTGCCAAACAGAGAGACTGTCACTTAATATATCTAGTATTCTAGATGTTCCTAGAGTCTTGTATTCTAGATTCTCCTAGAAGGACTCGGGGCTACCTCATATTTATCCACAGTTTGGTAAATTCAGCATCCAGTCCATGAGCCTCCTCTGTAATAAGCCTTCTGCCGATTTCTGTCATGTGACATGACAGAGAATGTATTTCTAGCTTCTTTATATAAGCAACTGCTATATAAACCCAATATTTACTTCTATTTCTCAAGGAACATTAATAAGGGTCAAAGTTCTGTTCATCCAGATGATAAAATACAAAGCTATTCTTGATATTTGGAAGTAAAAGTTGTGATATTGTTATTTTTAAGAAGAAAAAAATAAATCTATACCCAACATGTCACAAATATTAAACACTCTTTGCAAGATATGTCTGCAGCTAACCAAAAACATCTAATCACTCGAGTTACTCTCTATTTGGCTTAAGAAGTCCTTGTGTGTTCTGTATGTCATTTGTTTGGAAGTGGTGGGACATGGGACTGGGGGAGAAAAGGCTGTTGTCCAATAAGCTAACAGAAATCCCTAATCCCTCAAATCCATAACCGGGGTCCTGCCCAGCTTTCCTTGCTTTGCCTCCAAACATCGGCCAACACAGCAGGGCTGCCAGGAGGCCAGCGACATGCAGCCACACGGAAGCAAGTCAGGACTTACCAGTGGTGACATATGAGGCCTCAGAACTACTGAGAGCATGAGCACCTCAGAGGTTATTCTAAAGACTGAATATAACACATATAAAGTGCCCGGATCAGTCAAAGTTTCAAATTGTAAGAGTACAGGACAGGCTCTTAGTAGCTATTACCCACTGTTATCATAAGTATACTTTCTAATACCGGTCATGACTGCTGTGTCACCTGAGACCACTTGGGACTCTGACACAGCAGTGTCTCAAATGCATTATTGCTAAGGATGCTGCAACAAATCACCTTCATAAATCTCTTCCTTTAACTTGTAGAACTAAGGAGCACAAAAGAAGCAAGCTCGCGTAAGCCGGCTTCTACTCTGTACTCAGAAAACAATCTGCCAGCCTCTGACCCACTGGTATTAAAAAACATGAGCTTCACTCTCATTTCCACTCACAGAAATTAGTGTTTCTTTCCTCTCTAAATCTTCCTGGGAGAATTAATTTGCTTTCTGTTTGTTAGTCAGTCTAGTATCCCCAGGATTACAACTAGAGAAACTAATGGAAAATAGGCTTGCATTTTACGTTTGGACTTGGAAACGAGTGTGCAGAATAAAGATAAAGATCAATAAAGTGAGACAGAATAAAGATACAGGAGCAGCAGGAGGCAGTGGCAGAGCACTCTGCTCTCCCTTCCCAGAACTGGTGGCTAATCTCACAGGCAGTAACAGAGGACAAGGAGTAGCCCAGCGGAGCCCCCAGTACCTGAGCCACACCATGAGTTTCAAGGCAGCACAGAGTACACTGATCCAGGGGTAGAGAATAACACAGCACCCCATTGTTGCAGGAGAATGAATAGGAGAACTAAAGAATAAGTTGTGACAGGCGCTTTTTCCTGACACTCATTTCTAGAAGCCTTACCCTCGGCTCCAGCCTGAGAGGGCTGTCGTAATACATCCTAACTCCTCCTACTCCATCCCCATTCCCCTTGGGCAACACCTGGGCTTTTCCACTGCACGACTTCCGGCCCTTGGGGGTGCAGGTGGACGCAAGACTGCAAGAGGCTTGAACTATCTTGAGCGTCCACCGGGCTACCCCAGAGCCCTGCCTCTCACCTGCTGAATCTGCTCCGTCCGCTGGCGCGCTCTGGCTTGAGGCTGGGGCTGTGTCCTTGGCTTCCTGCACATGGGCAGCTTCTTCCTGGTTTGTCAAGAATGCAGAGCACAGATCAGATTCAAGGGCTTGAAGCTTTAGCAAGGAATTCTGCCAGCAAAAGCAAAACATCAGGCCAGCTAAGTGGATGCCTAGCTCACAGCAGTGGTCCGCAGCACCCACCGGCACCCTTCCCCAGTGCCTGGCAGGAAAAGAGGGTTGTGGCTGCTGCTGCCTCTGGAAAGAAGCTTGCAGTGCCTGAATCCGATGAGCATTATCCCTCATGCAGCCTCAGTTTCTGCCTCATTTAAGTCCCAACGTGTATGGATTATCTGTGACACATGGGACTGCTGATTTCATCAGTGAGAGACGCTGCATCTGGAGAACCAATCTAGAAAGGCTTTCGCTTTACAAGTGCTGAGGCTTTACACTGCAAGTGCTTCATTCATTGTGCTGACATCAGAAGCCAGTGACATTAGGCCCCTCCCAGGCTACCATTCATAAAAGCCACCGTCCCTCCAATGCAAAGACTGCAGCAAACCGCAGTGCACAGAGTTACTGCTGCAGAGGCCACCTGGCATCTGGGAGGGGCCTGCGGGCTGCCCTTGCCATGCTGTGTGTGCCTGTCTCCTAAAGTTACTTCCTGGAACAGGATGGCTACAGCTGCCCTGCATTAAGACCTAGGGTGGCCACACTGCTCCCTCAGCCCCCAAGGAGGAGAAGCTTATCTTTCTTTTTTTTTTATTTGCATATATAATTTTAATAAGATTACAGTGATACAAAAAAAGCAAGAAATATTGAATATAATATTTCTTAAGTAAGCAGTTTTTTAAAAGGAAACAAAAATCTTTCTTTTTTGGTAGTTTGTTTGTTTGTTTGTTTGGTACCAGGAATTAAATCAGGACCTAGCATTGTCAGGCAGGCACTTGTTTTTTTTTTTTTCATTTATTTTTATTTTATTAAAATGCAAATGTCAATCAGACAGTTTCAAGACACCTTAACCATACAGATTCGATGAATTAATACATTGCAAGCTGTTTTCATAACGTTTTGGTTATCTTTCATCGCCCCAGCACAACCTCCTGCCCACTTCCTTCATTACTCATTTCAAATCTCTCCCGTGTTCTTAGTAGGAACAAGTCATGCTGACTGACGCACATGCTCTGCCATGACTCCAGTGCCCAGGAAATCGGCTCCCCAGCCTGGTGAGATGAGTCAGACCGGGGGCTGGGCCTGGGTGGGTGCTGTGCCCACATCGCAGAGCTCTGCAGGTGGGAGCAGCTCTTCCTCCTCTGGCACCAGCCCTGACCAGGGTAGCGCTAAGCCTGCTCCTGTCTAACCTACTACCATATATACTGTCCCCTCTGCAGACCCCGTCCCCCCCACGGGGCACCCCCCTCCACAGCTATGCACCGAGCGCACAGACAACCTTGTTCCCCCAGCTTTGTGCCCTACTGAACACACACACACACATTCTCACTCATATCCAAATGCCTATACCTTTAGGTCCTACTCCAAACACATACCTTCTAGCCCAAACTCTGCATGTCCTTTTCCCTGCCCCACATACCCGACCCCACAAATGTTTTCATATTCAACTTCCACATATTCTCACACCCTATTCCCACACACACAGGCACACACACACATCCTCACAGCCTACAGACCAAGCACTACACTCTTCATCCTGTTCCACACATACACCCCATTCTCGAGTGCTCCGTGTTCCCAACTATATTTCCTACGCACTCAAAACCCTGACACCCAACATCACCCCATATACAGCCTCATACCATATCTCATCCAAACATCTACTATAACAACTCCTCCAGCCCCACCCCCTCCTGTCACACAACACCAACACACACATCTTATCCTTCTGTGGGTGTAATGTGTGAATTTATAGTTCCAAAAACTGCCCACGGAGCGGTGTCTTAAATCCGCCATGGCCCAGCCGGGTTGGGATACCCCTCTGTTGCACCTGCCTATGGGCAGCATCTGACACAATGAGGCCTGCCCTGCATTAAGACCCAGGTGACCACATTGCTCCCTCAGCCCCCTCGTCAGGCCTCAGAGGCTGCTACCTGACAGTCACATTTCAGTGAAGTACCTGCCTTAGAGTGGGCCATTTGATGGCAGCCTCCTCCTGTCTGGGTGTCTTTTAGCAGCTGAGTGTGGGAGCAGGAACAAGGTTACTCACAGGAGGTGCACAGGAGTGAGAGTACCATGTTCCTGGAAGGATTTAGGGGCGAGTGACCTGCTAGAACCCCTCCCCCCCAAGTCCGCAGTAAAAGAATGATCTCAGGCCAGCTTCTCCCTGTAGGACCTCTAAAAATTCAACAAAACTACCCTGAGGATTCAAAAACATGCCATGGGTGTGGGATGCACTGCAGCCACTAGGGAAGGGCACATGGCAGGCCCAGAAACTATTAAGAGCCGAACTATGACACAAGCCAGCAAGTTCACTGCTGAGCACATGCCCCAGAGAATGAAAGGTGGCAACGTTTACCCTGATCTCTCCACCAACGTGCACAGCATTTCAATAGCCAGGGCCTACTTCTGTCTTCTTACCATTCCCGTGTCCAAGCTCCGCTCTCCCACATGGTTGTACTTGGAGACAGGAGGCAGGTACAGGGCAAAGAGGCTGCTGGGAAGCTGTCATGGTGGGGATGTGCGACAGTGTTTCTGCTACCCCTCAAGGAAGAAGAAGAGACCCCGGGGATGCTCACACAGGCAGAAGGCCAGGCAAGGACCCTGCCAGGAGACAACTGTGGTGCAAGTCCCAGGCAGACTGACACTGCCAGCACCCTCCTGGGAGAGAGGCCCCAGGAGAAGCTAATGCCACAGGCCTGTGATCTGGGACTCCAGCTTTCAGCGCCCTGAGAAAACACACTTCCATCTGAGCCACTCAGTGGGCGGTGCTTTCTTATGGCAGCCTTTGCAAACTAATGTGAAGGGGAAGCAATCCATCATCCATACATATGACTAGATAAACAAAAGTGGTGTACACACACAATGGAATATTACTCAGCATTACACATGAAAAGAAGTTCTGATATTTGCCACCACACTGATGAACACTGAGGACAGTATGCTACATGTACGAAGCCAGTCACCAAAGGATAAACTGTAATTTCACTTAGGTAAGATGCTTAAAGTAGTAAAATTGTTAAAGACAGCAAGCACAACAGTGGTTCCCAAAGGCTGGTGGTAGTGGGAGGACAGAGACTTGCAATTTCATGGGTTCAGAGTTTCAATTTTGTATAATGCAGAGAGATACTGAGACAGACAGTAGAGACAGTTCCATGGCAAGATGAGGTCCCCACAGGTATTCCCTTAAACTTAGCTAACTACCAAATTTCACACTGTATATAATTTACGATACTTATTTTCAACAGAACAATAAGTAAAAACGATGCGCTATTTACCTTTCAATGTTTAAATAAATGTATGATAGCAGCAGCCTCTTTTTTATTTTTAGCACTAGTAACTTTTAAGGGATCTTTTCTACAAAGTGCAAAAGGGCACTGCTTTCCAGTTCCCAGGGCAGCAGAGCAGGTGATAGCTCTGCTCTGTACCGGGTCTGACTTAGGGTGAGCATCCCAGCTATGCCGACACTTGAATTTGCATCAGTAAACAGAGACAGAGCTGACACTGGCAGTGGTACCTGCTGCGAAGGCTTCTCTGATAGGAAGGAGCAGGTATGGGCATGCTTTGCAGTGTGCTGGCCTGTGACGCACACTGTAGGCCTGGACTCTGGTCAGAATGAGAACCTGAAAACTGCAGAGGCTTCTGGGAAGAGCTGGCCATGTGAGGAGTCGCATTCCACACCAATCTGAGGGAGGCCTGGCCTCATCTCACTGCCTCCAGGCTCTGCCTCCTGCATATGCCTAGAAAGGGCCACAGAAGGATGACGTCTGCACCCCATTCCAACTTGGAAAGAGAGCAAAACAAATGTGCTTGACACTGAGACTGAAAGCATAGAATTAGGCACCCTGAGAGTGTTTGAACAGTGTCCGGGGAACTGAAGTGGGGATTCATGCAACAGAAATAAACAACATGGAATTTCAGTGTGTAAAAATACACTGAACTTCAGAATCAGTCCTCTGGACGCCTGCAGCGGGTGAGGGATAAAGCCATGACCCTATAATGGCTACAAATATTAGCCAGCTGCTGTTCTCCATCTGTCTCTGCTACTTTCTCCCTTGTACTAAGCTGAGAAAGTGTCTGAGTGTCACAGGAGATCTACGTGCATGGTTGGCTTATTCCTCTCTGAGGGACCAGATAGAACCAAGCTGAAAGGAAAAGGAGAGGAAAGGCAAGGATCTCAAGAGACAAGAAGATCTCCAAGCAGAAGGAAAAACAACAGCTATAAATAGAGGCAAGAAGGCAGAATAGAAGATGCTCTGCACACTATCTGTCCTCGACCACATCTTATCCTAATCTTTTGCTGTCCAGTTACCTGAGGAGAGCTACCATTCAGAACAACAGGACATTCACAGGTGTATCTGCAAAGAGGACGTGGTCTTAAGACACCTTGCATGGGATGGGGCCATAGAGGGATGCACATAGCCTGCTGACGAATCCAGAACAAGGGGCTAGGGATGGACCTATGCATAGACCATGCCACTGTCACCTAGGTGTCTTTCCGGTGGAAACAGGACACATCCAGCTTGACCTAGGAGGGCCCAGCCCCAGGAGGACAACCCAAAGGCCCACAGGCATCTTGTATCATGCAAGCAGGGTTCATGTCCACTTGCAGACATAACAGCCCGTGTAGTTCCTATACGTAGGTGGATTTTAGCATACAAAGATCTACATCAGGCCAACAGTGGCCCCTTCCTTATGAGGTTTCAGTCTACCACTGCTAGCCTCATAGGCCTATGAATGAAGGAAATGGTGACTCCAGGGAGTGCCAAACTTTCACTACTCAGTGATGCCTCATTTAGTGGCCTTGAATGCGAATGCAAATGCAAGCTTTCTGCAGCCAGCCAGCATTCATACTCCCTGCAGGACTGCAGCCTCCAGTGCCACTCAGGGCAGCCTGCAGTGCTCTCCCAGGTCTACATACAAGCGCTGCACAAATGGAGGCCAAGAATCTGCAGGAAAACTGAGTAAGGGCCAACAGATCTTACAAAAATCTTCAACTGCCTCTGTTCCTCCAACCATCTCACCTGGATAAGAAAGAAGCCAGAGAAAAGTCTGAAACCTAGATGTGGTTTCTAAATACTGATTGTTTTTCTTTTCTTATGTAATGGAGAATATGTACCTAGTTTTGGAAAATACTCATTTTCTCTTCTCTACAATTATCCAGGCCTTAGTACAGTTGAGTTGGGATGTAGAACACCCACATAGGCTTGGGGGTGCAAACCTTGTCTGAGTGCCTTTGTCTGCAGCTCACCAGGCTGCAGAGCAGGGCAGCTCACAATCACTTTCCACAAAGTGGTTCAGTGCCTCCCGTGCATCCCTTTATCTCTCCAAGAGCTGTGCCCAGACACTGTTTAGTGACATGAAGCAAATCAATTGGTGCTCTGCTCAAAATCAGTGAGAAACTGATTCCCAAAACACTTTCCTACCACTGTTGCCTCAATTTTCATGCTCCACGAGTGTAGATTCCCACTAACCTCCAAAGTACACACACCACAGACACAGAGTACCCCTCCTTGCTATCTGTTGACCTTCCTCTCCCTGTGCCCCACTCATCAAGCCGGCAGCTCTTATTCAGCTATAGTACCTCTGGTCCAGTCTTCAGCAAATGAGCATAATTCTGATCTCATCTAACTAAACAGGATGCCCCTAATTTTCCATCTTATTTCCTTCCTAACACATACAATGTATAATTTTATTGATGCTCCACTTGTTCATGGCTCTTCTAGCTCCATATGAACTGGAACCAGGCCTCTTTTACTTGCAGAACAAAAGCCAGTCCATTAGAAGTTGGCCATTATTGACAATCCTTTGCATATTCCACTCAATGCTTACCTGTCTTCCTGCTGCCCTAATTCAGAAAATTTAAAGTGCTGAAGTAACTGCTGCAAAGTTTATAAAAGATGTGCATTCCTGAGCAGGGTCCACTCCCAAAGCTTCTGATTCAGTGGGTCCCAGCAAAATCATCTTGATGCAAGAGAACCAAGGTTTGTGCTTTGTGTGGCACTGTCCAACTAGCTGTGGCCTTGGCCCGCTTATTGCTGTGCTGGTTGCTGGATCAGCTCCACCCATACCAGGGATGACAGTGTAGCCTCAACCCTCTGCCACCCACTGTCCCCTTTCTACAAGGGGACATTAAGTGGATAAACTGAGAGCCTGATGCTCACAGTAGGAACTACTAAGTGGCCAGAATCGAGACAGAGTTGGCTTAGAAACTTCTGGATATTCTTGTGAAACAAAATAGGACTTCTTCCAATGTTAAGGGCTAGAAGAAAAAGGAAAATGTGTCCTTTTCCTGGAGACCCTGGGGTGCTGGTGCACCCCTCGGGGAACCATATGGCTTATGTACCAGCACGCCTCACAGCACGACAACGCAGCCCAGCATATCTTCCCTTCTGTCAGTGCTGATACTCAGCCCGCACTGGCCTGTGCCTACTGTCAGAGAGCCAGCTGTTCACTTCAAGGAGCTCTTCATGGACAAAGGGATCCAGTTCTCTTTGGATTGCATGAGTACTTCTTGGGAAACAAGGACAACTTAGCCATAACATACAATAATGCAAACTGGATTTCCACTCAGCCGAAAGACTTCAGCCTGAGAAGGGACAGTCCTGTTCTTTCACGTCATTGCAATATTCTTGCTGTATTCACCTTACTGAATAAACAAAAACAAGATACTTAGGAGAGACCAAGACAGCTTTGTAATCTCCTATGTACTATCAATCAGGCCTGAGCTTTTTCAAGATATGGCATTGATTTTTGCTCTAAAAATAGGAAAGTTCTCATTTGCAACCCATGTAGTAAGCTGGAATGGTTTCTTAATGCAGTTACTACACTTAACTATCTGGAAGTACAGGTGTCAAGGTGGTATACTCCCTAGCCAGTGTGTTTATCTTTCAGAATGTTAATTTTATTTCATATGGAATTAAGTTCAGCAATCCACTCTCTGTCCTTATTATGCAGTTACTCCTTTGTGGTTGTTTTTGTTCCATTTTCTTCCCTGAAAAATACTCTGCTTGAAAACTGAACTAAGCAGGAAATGAGTTGCAGAGCAGAGGCCCACTGAGTCCTGAGTCCTTATTCCAGCCCACTCTGTGTGACAGGCATCTCTCCCCGTGAGCTGGCACGTAGGCCCTTTACTGTTCCTGATGACTCTATCTTAGGCCTTCCAATTTCTAAATTTCAATGTTTAGTGGAAATCAGTAGCTCTTCTCTTGAACTCATAAAATATATACCACATGAAATAAAGGATGTTACTGTGCCTTTAAAGATGACAGGTCACACTGGAAAGTACTAGATAGTTCTTTAAGTACTAATATTTTATTAGAAAACAAGAAAGTTCAGCTTTTCTGCCTTAGAACTTGAGTTTTATAGGTCTATAAGGGCCAACACTCCTAAAAGGGTCAAGATATGGCCATGCTAGCAAAGTCAGGGTCTAGCACACTGAGTTCAAAGTTGATGCATTTCAGCATCAGACTCTGAAGAACCAGGACTGCAAGCTTCATTTTTCTGCTGCACCCCAACTCCCACACCTAGAGCTAGGCACGTACTTGCTTCTCAAACAAATATTTTTGCTAAAAGAATTACGAATTAGAAAAAAATCCAGAAAGTTACAGCTCCCAGGCAACATTTCATTTTGAGATCAGCAATAATAGTTTTCAAAAGGTCGTGATGGCAGGAGGTATGAAACATATTTATCAAAGGCTGTCAGGTTTACCTTTCTTGGAGGAAGAGGATGTGGAAGACAAACTAACCTCTCCTGGCCATTTCATCAAAAATAAAAACTTTAAGAGCAAAAGGTAAGTTAAAGAGTTGTTCACAGACATTAACTCTAAATGAAAAGCTCACTTTGTCTACTACTAATGTTTGCTCTTTTGCTACAAAGCAACAAGAACCACAACATGGGCTGACTCCTGGAGCCATGACCCTGGTATTTGCCATTCTGGCCCCACAGAGAGTAAGAAATGCAAATGCAAAGAGGGACAACTGGAGGAGTGAGAAGTTGGAGAAGAATGCAGATGCCATGTGGGGGAAAGCAGGGTCCCTGGGGAAGGCTAGGGTGGAGCAGTAGGGGAGAGACAGCCCCCTGAGCAGGGAGCATGTGCAGGAGGCCTGGGACAGCGAGACTCACTGTGCCTGCTCTACTCTGCCCGATGCCTCCAGTGTTTCTCCAGCTTCATTCTCAGACAAGGCCAGTAACATCATTCTAAGGGTACCTCTGATGGGAAGGATGAAAGCCAGCAGCCAGGTATGACAGCTGCCTCTGAATAACGGGGCAGGAAGCAACCAGACCTGGAAATAGTTCACAGTTTCTTTGCTATGCAGCTCATTCAACTGGGAATGAGAAGTAGGGCTCACACAATGACCGCAGGCTACCAGGTGTCCCTGTTGGCACTGTTGCCAAAGATGGCTAAAAGTAAATGACTCGTACAGCACTTCCAGCTGAGGAAGGAACCTTGATAGGTGACCAAGGTCGCTAACTCAACCCCCAAAAACCATGCCTGAAAAATGTCAGTGGTGCCCTGCAGTGGTCCAGCAGGGAGGAAAATTACTTTGGAGATCACTCTCCCTGGAAATCTACCCGTTTTCTGAGAACATCACTTCCAGCTTCAAAATAGGAAATATGACCACTGTCTAGCCAATCATCCATGCTGAATTCCAAAGTCAGTGACTATTCAAAAATGGACAAAAGTCCCAAGCAGATAAATGAGGCTCGAATCTTTCTAGTTCTACAATTAGAAATAAGAAGATTCTAATTATACTGTAAGGTAGGCAGAACCTGATAGAAGACCTTCAAGATTGTATCTTGGCTATTCAATCAAACACCAATACAGGCTCTGCTCTGAAGAGACTTTGCAGATCTAACTAATTTATAAGTAATCTAGCTGAAGTTACAGAAAGCATCTGGGTGAGACTGATCCTATCCTATGAGCTCTTTTTAACAGGGCATTTCTTCCAGCTGCTAGCTAAAGATGTTATCAAAGAGACTTGATACATAAGAAGGATTTGATGTTGTCACTGTTTCAAAGATAAAGGGGGCCATATGAACAGAAGTGTCGCAACCTTTAGAAGCCAAGAATTACCCAACTGACACGAGGCAGAGACCAGGGATCACAGTGACATTACAACTACACAGGGCTCAGTCACTGCAATAACCAGAATGAGCTTGAAGGCAGAGTGTTGTCCAGAACCTCCACAGAAAAAGCCATCCCCAACAATGCCCTGATTTCTGTTTTCTAGAAAAGCCTGTGTCATGAGAAAAATGTTGCTAGCATGAATTTTTTCATGAGAAAAAATACATTGCTAGCATGAAACAACTGTTTAATGATGACCTGATATCAATAACAAGTTTAACCTTGGTCTGTACTCTTTTTATTCATTATAATGAGTCTCTACTCATTATAAAAGTGGTGAGCACAGAATCCCACTGATTTCACCTAGACTTCTGACACAGGTAACTATAAAGAGCATGTAAATGTTTAAAGCCTCTAAGCTTGTGGTAATGTGTTCTACAGTAATAGAAAATTCATCCACACTGAAATTACTGAGCCTAAGAACAATGTGTTCTGAAGGGGCTGACCAAAGAGCTAAAGCCAGTACAGAAAAAGAACCTGTGATCCCAGGATCTAGCCATATATGGAGCCTAAAGCTATTTCTGACTTTTAGGTGTGTTATTAAAATCTTGGTTTTATTAAAGTAAGGTTGAACTATCAGTCACAGAGAAAAAATTCAGATTTATATAAATCCTAAATCCATCCTAAACTAAAGCCTCATTTTATAGACAGAGTTAGCATGTAAATAGAAAAGTATAGCTATTTATTCCTGCTAAAATAATATGACTGGGCCAACTCAGAAATGTCAAAGACCTGAGGAGGACTTCTGATAGACTATTTTCTCTAAATTAGAACAGGTGAAATACATCTTAATTAAAACAATAATTATAGCACTTATCCATATTTGTGGGATTTATACCTATGGATTCAACCAATTACTGATCAAAATTATGAAAGAAAAATTGTATCTATACTTAATTAGTATAGAATTATCTGTTTTATTAGCAATATACTATAATACTTACACAGCAATTACTTTGTATTATATATTAGAAGTAAACCAGGGATGATTTCAGGTATTAGGGTGATGTGCACAAATTACATTCTAATTCAATGCCACTGTATGTAAGGGACTTGGAGACCCGCAGATTTTGGTATCTATGAGAGATCCTGGGAGCCACTGCCCTTGGATACCAAGGATGACACATCATACCATCCTTGAGGTCGGGATAGCTGGAGACCAAAGTGTCTACATGACGAACTCCAGATGGTAACTGTAACAGTCAAGTCTTCAACGTGGGGACACACCCAGACATAGACACATAAACGCATATTCAAAGAGCACTGTGCAGACACATGCATCATCCTATTTTTAACAAATTCAAGTATTAAAAGGTTATTCACAGACTTTAAAGAGGCAAAAGGTATCTTTAATATTGAGGGTAACGTTGAGCTCTTATGACTAATATGACAAAACAAATAAGAGGTGGCAGTGGCATGTGAGGAAGAGAATGGTCTTGCACACTGACTTTGGCAAAGAAATTATCTTGTAGGTTCCTGAATACAAACAGATGCTACCTTTGTATGTGTATGAAGATTACAGATCAAAGGTTAAACTTGTTCTGATATCAGGTCATCATGAAACAGTTGTTTCATGCTAACAATGCATTACCTTTTTTCTCATGACACAGGCTTTTCCAGGAAATTTCCACGAAATTATTAAAGGTGTGTCTTCTGACCACAGACTCTCAATTACAACACAGCCCAGCAGGAGGCTGAACTGAGCATGCCATCACCATGTGACCTCCCTATGGACCCTCCACAACGAAAGGAGCAGTGGAGCACACAAATCTAAAACCTACCAAGCACTTTTCATGGAGTCCAAACTACCAAGGAGTCACTAAAGGCAATATGCCTGAGTGATGTCCTCTAAGCTCAACGAACAGCAAATATTGCATTCTCAGGCTCTAGTCTATAAGCGCAAATATTATTATTCTATAAATGCAAAATGAGGACCCATCACATTTATGTAGATATCCAGAACTACCTTAGTTCACAGAAAGTCCTCACAATAAAGTGGCAGGAGGAACTTTTCATACACAGTATCAGAGTGCTTGCGACTGCTGGCTGCTTTCAGATCTGGGCAGGGTGGTCAAAAGCTGTGGTGAATGCTTAAATTAAAAAAGTCATTACAGTGAATGATACATTGCTATTAGCCTCCCTGCCTTTTCCCATACTTATCCCATTGTTCTTTTTTTAAAAATGTATTTTAGTGCAGGTTCTACAGGGTCTCACTGCACAGATCAGACTTGCAGGGATCCTCCTGTTTTCAGCCTCCCGAGAGCGGGGATTACAGGCACACACCACCAAGCCCAGCCTCATCAGCCCTCTCAGAGGGCTCCGGGGGTGGGGCTGGCACAGCAGGCCAGGGATTGAACCCTGGTCCTGCACCTGCCTCAGCAGGTGCTTCAGTCCACTGAGCTCTCTGGCAGGCCCTGATCTTGCTGCTTTCTTGATGACACTTAACAGCAGTGGTCACCATATTTTTATTGAAACATATAAAGACAAAAAAAAGAAGATATCCAGAACTACCTTAGAGAGTGCAAGAATGATGGAGCAAGTGTGTTTGGAGCAAAGGGGAGTGTTTTGAAGATTAATGGCAATGTGGCTTTATCTGTAATGAAACTACTTATTCACTGAATATTCTGACCATACCCCATATTAGGTTTTATTGGTTACCAGGTGAAGTGGTACAGTCAATGTGACTATCAACTTTTTTCATGAAGGATCAATGTTTTCATGAAAGATCAATGTGGTAAGAGTTTTCTCCACTTTTGCAAACCATCCATTTTTCCCATTCTCTAGCTCAGTCAGGAAGAGGCCAGAAGGGTGGAAGCCTAGGTTATTACCACCATCCTGTGGCCTGCACTGCTGAATCTGCTAATTTCTTCTCCCCTACAAAAGATGACACCACCCTCTCCCATTCTCTGGCCTGCTACATATGACTCAATGAATTCGATCTGCATTGGCTTGTGACTCTCTAGCTTGGCGCCTTCCATATTCCATGACTTCAGTATCCAGAGAACCATACTAATACCTCACCCCATGCAACTGCAATGCCACCCCCACCACAGTATGGCTGGCCATCTCACCAGGGAGCCAGAAATGTATAAGATCGCAAAACTTCTGAATATTAGCCCCATCCTTTCCATCTCTCATGCTGCATCCCACAACAGAACAATTTCTAGATTCTTAGTTATGTTAAAGTTCTACATCCCTTCATGATTTTAAGATCAATAATTTCATGCCTCTTATCTCATGGGAATCAACTGTGAGGAAACAGTCTTCACAGAATGATTCTGAGGACATAGGATGCCAAGATAGACATGTATTTACACTTAATACAAATATTTACACCAACAACCTTCTATGTATAATTGCTACATTGAAATTCTCACCAGTAAAGCTGTGGGGTTTACTGGTAGGTGGTATTTATTCATTTTCTCATTCTGTGATTTATTATCTGCTTTGCTGCATTGGAACTATTTTTCTTGGGTAAATGTAAAAAGCCAGGACAAGATATTTTTCCTTCAGATTTGCAGATTAGCTCCTCAAGCCTGGAGCTGCTAAACTATACAGTTGGTCCACACCGGCAAAAAGCAATGTCACAGCCAACAAGCTTCAAAGGGTGACGAGAAATCCTTGTCTAGGAGCACCAGAGACCAATTTCTGTTTCCAATTGACACAAATGACCTGACTTTGAGGACAGTGATGGTGAATCTTTTAGAGTTTTAATGATGCAAACAGCCTGCTGTAGTACACATGCCATAAGGTTGCCACCACTGCCCCAAAATCTTGGAATTCTAGGTAAAAACTGACATGGAAACAGATTTATTTTCCTTCCACTTGTTTTAGATAAAGAAGAAATGCAGAATACCTTTAGCATCTACCAGATAAGGGCAGGATTGGGCAGAAGGCCCAAATTTATGGCGATCATAAGTCAGATCCTCAACTCCTCCCTAAACGTGATAACTTTGCTGAGTACAAATGTCACTTTTATAGCACAATTTTCTATTCACCTCCCCAACGAGGCCTGGAATGTGGGGGAAATTTGTGTCATCCCTTTCCAGATGATAGCCTATAACTATATTGTACAAATACTGAGGAAATGAAAAAAAAAATAGAATCAGTGAGTGTTAAAACTGAAAAAAGTCATAGAGCTTGCCTACCAACTCTACACATGAAGAATTAAAATGAGTTGGTGTGGTGCTCTGTAAACTGTAGCTAATCCCCCAGTATGACATACATGCTCATAGGAGGGGAGCTCTATTAGTTTTCCTTGTATGTGTTATGTTTCCTAATTGATATTTAGGAATGACATCGAGAGGGCATGGGAAATGAGAATGAGAACAAGTATCTTCTTCATTTTATTTTTCAAGTGTCTTTCAGATTTACTGAGTGACTGTACATGAACATGGTAGATTACCTAAAATCAAAGATGAAAGTGGGTGAGAAAGTGGCAGACTTCTAGCATAGGATATTTTCCAATCCGGATCCAGGAGGTACCCAACAATGAACATTTGCAGATACAGAGGCAGAGTCTAAAAGTTCAGGCAAATGTTGAGAAGGGCATTGAATCTATTGTTCAGAAACAAACTTCAATAATATAGACCCACACCAGAAAACAAAATGGAGACCCAAGTCCCATAAAATACTTAAGGTCAAAATCTGGAAGCTCAGGACTGGCAGAGGAAACGTAATTCTGGCATAAGTCAAATGTGTATTTGTGCCAATGGAAACAAGAAGTTAGTAAGCCTTTCAGCTTCCTGGGAAAGTATGGAGATACACACAGACATACTACACCATGCATCACTCTGCTGGCCATGGGATGCAAGTAGGATCAAATAGGGCTGGAATCAAACCACCACAGAGCTCTAGTTATTGAGGACAGAGCACATGGAATAAGAAGTTCAACTGCAATTGTGACATTTAGGAAAATTTTAAGGCACATATGTAATATCTTGTAATTGTTATTATTTATATACAACATTAGGATCCATGGAAACATCTAGAAAACATTGATGGGCCATCTTTCCATGATGCTAAGAAGCTTTTGTTTTACTTTTACTTGTGTGAGCCTTGCAAGTTGGTGTGAAAGAAAACACACAGACAGGCATAAGACCAGTAGTTATTTTAAAGAATGATAAGCCTGAGGGGAGTTCAGTAAATAAATAAAAGAAGCAATAAGATGAACAGCAGTAGCAGAGAGAAATACTCTAGTATACATATCCATTTAGTGATGGAAGGGATACTGTTATAAAAGCAGGCTGCACAAAGAAGTTAGAAAGTGGGCTATCATAAGCATTTATAAGCAGGGATAACTGACTATAATAGTAGAATGCTAGATACAACCATGCAACAGGCTGCAACAAGCTGAGTTAAAACTAGAGCCACATAGAAAGTATGGATGAATTTCACAACATGATATTAAGCAAATCAAGCCAGACATAAAAGAAATTCACATAATCCATGTATAAAAGGCTCAAAAAGGGCAAAACAAATTCCTTCAGTGTAAGTAACAGTCATTTTCTCAAAGGAACAGTAACTGGAAAGAATTACAGAGAGATAACTGAGACACTATTTAGGTTCTGCTTCCTAAAACTTCACCTAGCCATGTGCATATGATGTGTGCATTTTTCTGTATCTTCCAACTCCATCAAAAATGCTAAAGCAGTGTTTCCCATCTACTTTCTGTGCAACTCTGTTAGGCAGGTCTTCTGCAAAGAGGACTTGGTGTTCGGTGAGTCTGAGGAAACCTGGGAAGGAGACACTGGAGCTTGCCATTCTGTAGGATGTTCTTGGAAATGGGTGTGAGCATACGAACTCTCCGTGAGGTACTTACCCCACTTGTTCTGACCCCCCTCAGGTTTCTCCAAGGCCACTTACAGTATCCTAAGTTTTGGTCAAAACAGAAGCTGCATGATGAACTGTGCGTCTGCGCATACATTTCACTCCATGCAGAGCAGAACCACTTTGAGCACACACTCAGTGCTGCACCAGTCTGCGTCGACGGCACCCCTCTGGCCTGCAGGGGTTCACGTTTGCAACATGGCCACACCAGTCCTTTCAAGCAAGTATCTCATCTCCATGCCGCTGACCCAAGTGGTGTCAGTGCAGTGAATGATGTCGCTTGCCAATGTGATACAATGAAAGTATGTAGCAAAGCAGACTGTTAGCTATGCCCAGGTTTTCCCAACTATAACTTGAAACCTCTCAAGGGAGCTCAACATTCATGGATTTCTAGATCAAAACTCAGTTTCTTCCAAATACTTGAAAGGTATCATGAGTTCACTCTTACAATCACCTTGTTTTTCTAGTCAGATACATCAAAACACTGTGTTTTTTTCTTACAACTACTGTATTGCTTGTTCACAGTGTTGCATGCATTGATTCAGACACCTATTTCAGTTCTTGTAAACTCATGTTTCTTATGGTGAATAAAATGGGTGGAATTCAAAGGCTCTCTATGCACATTCACAAAAGTAAACACTATACAGAGAGTATATTGTGTTCTTATTTTAAATGTTTTTTTTTTTGGATTTGTTTTGTTGTACATTTACCTATTTAACTTGGCTTAACCAGATAGCTGGCTGATCTTTGGCTATTCATTTTCTATCAAAAGAAGATGATGACAATCACTTAAATTTAGTTGATGACTTCTGTGGAGATGGGAACTAGGAGAGGAAATACGAATCACAAAAAATACACAACTTACTTTAATCCTGTAGTTTCTCTTCTAGGCATCTGAGTACCAAGACTTTTTATTTTATTTGCTGTGATCCTCATCAGACACACCACACACCACACACCACCCATGGCTCTAATTTAATGAGGACAAGCAAAACCAGACAGCGCATTCCAAAACAATGCTTTAAGCCAAGGCATTCATAATGGCCACTACCCTAATTATATTATATCGATTTCCAACATTATAATTCAATTATGTATTTCAAAGAAAATTTAAAACAAGCTAACAAACGCTGCTATGTCCAATTTAGGGCAAAATTATTTGGGTTGGAAAATATGACTTCATATCTCAAAGTATATTAAGTCCGTAGCACAGACACCACTCTGTGTTGTGTTCACTGGATGAACACTAAGTATGTTTATGCTTTAGATTGCAAGAGCCAGTAGAAGAGAGAGAGAGACAGACAGACAGACAGACAGACACAGAGAGAGACAGAGAGAGACAGCGGGCTATGGCTAAGAGAAAAGCTTATAGATCTTAACTCTAACATCTATCATTACACAGCCCTGAACCAAAGGTGGAAGCAAAGACTCCTGGACACGAGTTAGACCTGAGACATGGTGAGCAGTCTTGACGATAATATTTTGAATGTGCTTACTCCAGAGGATGGACAGAAAGCCATCATCAATGAGCAAAGATATGCAAGAGTAAGATGTTTACTTAGAAGCAAAGATATTTACACACTTTCATCAGGATCCCTTCTAGTACTGTGGCAATGGACAGTAAATGGCACGACTGGCTGATCTATGTCCATGGAACAAGCAAGTGCACCTACCTCATTTAAGTCTTGAAGGGTTTCCAAAGCATCCTTTGGGCAAAGAGCAGCCCTCTGGTCTAGTCTACAAAATACAAAGAAAAATTATTTCCATTAGAAGGAACCTTTCCATGCTACACATCTGAGCTTAATGGACTACAGGTATGGCCATGCTTCTATCAAAATCCCTCCATGCAATTCCACCAGCAAAATAAAATTGACTCCGCACAATCACTGAGGGCCCATGACAGCCTCTGAGCTTCTTCCTCTCAACATCGCTCTCCTTCACACCCTGCAGACATTCTGCCCTTTGGCTTCATTAACACACAGTGTGTTGGCTGGCCCTGTTCTCCCTGTGATCTGTACACAAGGACTCTTGTCATCCCATAAACACCAGCTCAGCTCCTATGTCCCCTCCCAAGGTACCCCCCTTAACTACCCTAAATGGAGTAACCCTCCTGGCATACTATCTTGTGAATTTTCTTCTTAGCACATCTTACTATCTAAACACACATGTGTTTACTGGCCTCTGTACACTATAATGTAAAAGGAAGCATTAATTATGTCTGTTTTCTACACTGAAAAATCCTTGGTATGTGGTACAAATTTAATAATTTGTCGAATGGGCTGAGATGATCCAAAACAGTTGTTACACAAAGACTTACCTCCAGAAGTCAGCTTTGGACATTTCATACTATCTCCTCGTTGACGCAATAAACATCCTAGTTATTTCTATTTCATGGTTAGGCTGGCATTTGCCACTGCATAGCACCCAACAAAAGAAAAAGGACTTAAAATAAGGCCTATCATTTTGAGTTAATTTTCTTTAGTTAAATTAACCTGTACTACTAGAAGATGCTTAAGTCTAAGATTCTTAAGTTATGATTTGTCAAATTCTATGGCTCAAGGTCATATTATATACCATTCAAGTTTTTTGAAGGAGTTTGTGATTTAATAAACAGTAAACTATAGCTATTGTCTTCATGAAAAGGCCAATTATCTTACTGAATAAGAGATTTAGTAAGTTATTTATAAGGAGATTTATTTTTGGATATAATTATCTAGCTATTATTTTGTGCTTGTGTAAATCTTGAAGAAAGTACATACATCTTCTCTGACTAGCCACAAGGTTAATGATGCCTAAATGTCATAATGGACTTAGAAATGTGCGTTTAGAAATACTATGAGCCTCACTTCAAAATATTAAGAATTGCTTTCAGGGCACAGATGTTGCTAGTCTACTTCTAATGAGCAAAGTAAGCTGTTTGGTCAAGCCAAAACAGGAGGGGACCTACAGGCAGATTCTACAGCAGTGTTGTTCCTTATTGCATGATCAGAAATATATTCTTGAACACAATATTGACCTCTGTAAGACTTGGTTTCCTCACCAATTAGAGATAATTATCAGCTACCTTATAGAGTAATTCAAGATGTGAAGGAATAATGAACTGTTTTACAGTCAACTACAGTAAACATAATACATGGATTTTATAATACGAAAAGCCACTGCATAGCACCCAACAAAAGAAAATAATATTCTAAATTATTAGAATATTTACATAATTAGAAAAATTGTATAACTTCATAGTAAATAATAACAATAATAATACAATTCTTATTAATAAGATGAAGGAGAGAAGCAATCAGGTCCACTGAATATATCATTGGAACAAACTATTTTAGGAAATGAAAGAAAAAAAGCCATTAAGAAAATCCTGATGCATCACCAAGGAGGCAAGAAGCTAACCAGAATGATCACTCTAAACACCAAAGAGAAGTAAGTTATAAGGAAGGAGAGCATTAGAAGGAATCTAATAATTTACCAGCCCTTATTGCACCAGGGTGTGCCAGGAAATTCATTCATATCACTTGACTTAATCCCCAAAGTAACTAGATGAGACTAGAATTACTCTATGCATTTGATCCAAGCATAAAGAGGGCAGTTAAATAAATCATCTATTCATTTAACATTTTTATTTATTTTTTATGTATTTAGTACAGGTTCTCACCACACAGATTAGACTTGTAGTTATCCTACTGTTTTCAGCCTCCCCAGCGCTGGGACTATAGGCATGGGCCACCACACCCAGACTCCATTGCAGGCTCAGCACACCCAGGGGGCAGGCATGGTATTCAGGACTGTGAATTGAGCCCTTGTCCCTGAACTTGCCAAAGCAGGCACTTAGTTTGCTGAGCTATCTCACCAGCCCTAACAAATATTTGTTACACATTGGCTTTGTGCCAGGTATTATTGCAGGTGTTCAAAAGAAAGTGGTAGACAAAGCAAAGGCTGCCTGCGTAGAATCTGTATTCTCCTGCAAGGACAGAAGAGAACAGGAAGAAAGAAGGTAGTGATGCTCTACAGTGGAACAGATGCTCAGTATTGAGAAAAAGCAAGCTGGGCACAGAGAAAGGGGAGACAAGAGAAGTGCCCACACTCACACTGTCAGAAAGGGCCAGCCACAGAGACAATGAGAATGAAGACAGTGCACTGAAAATAATAAAGATTACAATGTAACAAGGAAAAGAAACAGAAGTTTCTCCTGGAGTAGTATAGTGATGAACAGAAGAGAACAGTAGCCAGTTTCATAAACTCCTTTCCCTCTAAAATCCTTAAAGGTACTCCTCAAATTATATGCAGCCAACTCTGCCAAGATGCTGGCTTAGAACCCAAAGCTCTATCACAGAAAATACTCTCCAATTCTCTTACCTTTATCCTCAAACATAATAGGAAATGTTCTACTGAATGTAAATAGAATATTTATATTAAATGTATGCTTCTTGAGGAGGAAAAGATGAATGAGAGTTCTCTGGCACTTCTGTTATAACCTTGCTCTCTGCCTAGGTAGGGTTAGGCAGTGGGAAATGTAGTCACCTTCTCAGAGTCCAATTATGGTCCTCAATGCTGATGAGTGTGAGTCCTGCATGAGCCACTGCTATGTTACTATGGTTACCATCACCCCCATCACCAGCGCATGTTGCCAAGGCCACCACTACCATCCCCGAATCACTGCCCCTGTGCTTGTGCCACTGCTACTGCTGTGACTACCACCACCACCATTACCATTATATGATTCAAAATAAAAAGATTTTTCAACAGAGAAATGCAAAATTTAATTGTATGCGGATATTAAAATTCTCTGGAGACATTGTGAATCCAAACTTATGTTCAGCCAATACAAATGTAATTTAAAAAAAAAAATTGTTGGCATTTCTGTTTTGTTGGGGCCCTAAAGCATGTGCTGGGACAGCCCGCAGGGTTGCCCTGCAGTGCACCTCTCTTGGGAAGTGCAGTGGAATTCAAAACAGCAAAACCAACTTAGCATTAAGATATTTTTCTTGGCCTAGGGACAGTGTCAAAGCACAAGACATGATAATTTGTGAGGAAAGTCATATTTTAGCTCTGGATTTTATAATCATATCAACAATATAACCATCTAGAATTAAATTAGTCATGGAAAATGTTTCCAGTATCAGTGAAAACTTCCCATCTAGCCAGTGGTCCATGGAAGACTCTGAAATTATCTGAACCACTCCTATGCCTCAAACCCAATGGTTGATTTATTGCCAATCATTCCATTTCTTACCCAAAATGACTTCTGACTGTGTCAGTATCTCCCACATGGATTGTCCAGGTACCAACTGTCCTTTCTCCCTACCCTCCCATACTTCCCCTCTGTGCCTTCTAGTCCATTCCTACACAAAATTTTGTCACTACCCTTTGCGCACCTCAATTATAATAAAGACCAACACTCTGAAAATACCTTCTAAGATGCTCAAGTATTTACCATCTGCTTATCCCTGCAACCCCCACTCATGCCGTGTTCCCTCCAGTGCTCGGTCTACTTAAATTCTTCCCACACCCTTGGAAGTACCACAGTCCTACATAAGTTACACCAGTTAAGCCTTCCTCCCTGTTCCCACAATGCTCTTTCACACCCATTGCCTCTTCTAATTAACTTATTTATGCTTCAGAGATCATCTCAAACATGTTTCACTTTTATATTTATTTGCTGTATTCTGATACTGTCTTTTTGTTATGTAGAAAACTGCTTCTAGCTACCTAGTCATATATTTGTGTGATTATCTGATTGACTCCCATGAGGGGAAACAGTGTTTACCAGTTCCCATTTGGGGCCAGTCTTGCAATAAGACATATCCTAGGAAGTCATATTTGCTATAAAAGAAGTCATCCCAGTATAACAGGCACTCATCAATTCCAGTATGTTTCCGAGTGCATGCACTCACTGAGCTGTAGCCCAAAGCCACTTCTTACACCTACAGCTGCTAGCAGAGTCTGCAGGACAGAATGGCTCTCATCCCCACGCTAAGTACATCTCTTCCCTGAGAATACAACAATGCCTATGGTGAATTAATTATGAGCATTAACAATCATCTATGGCTTTCTAAACCACAAGTTAGAAAACCAGGAGAGAAAGAAAAAGAGGAGACTGGTCCAGTGCATTTTCAGAATGCTGAATCAGACCTTTGGGCTAAATGAAGCCAACCTCATATCATTTCTTAAGGCTTCACACACTCCACTAAATTAAACTGAGCTTCTGTATTAGAAAGCAACACTTGGGATTCACTAATGTATACCCGGATGACCACTGGCTGGCTGGATGACTGCTGTTTCCTGAAATTCTTTTGAAAACAAAAGGTATATCCCAAGAGGACAACCCTTTGAGCAAAACAATTTTTATATATAAACAATAGCTCTATACGCAGACAGACACAAGATGCCAACAATTCTAACAATAACAACAAATACCAGTTAATATAAAGTCCCTTTCTCTAAGGAGTCTACCCCACATTAAAAACATTCTCTCACAGGTTATTGCAAAACTTCTGTGCTAAAGGACTGAGGTTAGTACTGAATAGGCCACCAGCTTCAAAGGTAAGGAAGCTGAGACACAGAGCTTGGCCTTATTCTCAAATAGGCCACTGAGACTAATACAACTAGAAGTCAAAAGATGTTCATGAACTGACTTTCTAAGTCGCCTATCCTTTTGCTCAGGTCAGCAAACTCCTCTAGAGCAGGCAAGAACACCAGGCCAGAAGCAGAACTCTGACCCCCAGTTCCATACCCTCCCAAGAACAGGGAGCCAAGCCCTACTCTATTCCCACCTCCACTTCGATAGAGATCAGAAAACTAGTACAGAACACATACTATTAGCCCCAGACAGAATCCAAATTTCCAGGGGAGCAGATGGGCAAAGTTTAGTTAACAAGCACCTGAGAGATTCTTAACTGGAAGACATTTCCCTAAAGGGCAAAGCACAATAACCTAGGGGCAGACCAGTGACTGTGCGACACAGGTTCGCAACTTGTTTAGGTACAGGAGTCAGCCGATGATTCCGACCTGGTCTCCTAGCACGTATATTCCCAGAGGAAAATTTTGTGTCCCTAGAGACATTAGGAGGAATGCCAAACACGAAGCAGCCCGGGTTCTTTGGAATAGCTCTACTCCTCAGTCTGAGAGGTCATGGCTCCGAAACTACCAGGACTGAGCCAGCGCCCAGAACACAGGGGAGCAGTGAGCCAGGCCGACCAAGCAGCCTCAGGCCTGGCTGAGCACAGGAGATGGAGTGACCCTGGAGGTGGCTCAACGCACTCTGTGATCCAGAAAAGCTTGGGGGCAGGATGTTGAAAAACACTGGGATCCTTATGGGAGGCTGAAAGACCTCATTCGTAGCAGCAGTGGCGGCAGCTCCCAGCTTGCTGAGCAGGCTGCAGCGCACTTTGCTTGCATCACCTTATTCACTCCAGTAATTAGTATATAATTATGAGACACCTGCTCCCTGCGCCAGGTGGGGCTGAGCCCAGGAACCGGAATGGCTATAGTTACTGCAGGGCTACACAGCCGGTTCCGTGCCCTTGTGCCACCTGGCCAACAGTACCTGCCCAGTCACTGCGCCTTTCTGCCTCAAGCTTTCTCTAGGCGGAGTTTGTTCCCTTGGTCCACAAGGGTGCAAAGTCAACTCTCCTCTGGGCAGCCTGCCAGTGCTGAGATGAGTGTGCGACCCTGATGTCCAGAGGCTTGGAATGACGCCTTGCCAGTCATCAGGGGGCCTCTGAGTGGACTCTACTTAGGCATGCCCCTGCTATGTATTTCCACTTCCTGGGTCCACCTCCCGCCAGGGCTCTGCCTTGAGAAGGTTAATGTAAGGCAGTGAACAGGTGATAGAGTGGGTATAATTCCCTGTATTCTAGCTTACAGTCAGGGAAAAAGAAAGTAATCACACAAATGAGTTACTACAGTGATAGTGAAAAGCTCAGGGGTCACAGGTGATGGGTGGGGGACAATTTGAACTGCAAACGAACATCCGGTGATATCTATAAATGTTCACTGCACAAAACACTGGGATATCATACCTGCATGCAGACTCTCAATACTAACTTTTAAAATCTCAATCCAAATTGCTTTCAAAACAAAATAACATTCAAAAAGAGGCACAGCAGGTTTGAACAGGCTTTAATATTAGGCAAGCCTAATGCTACTTGTGCCTGGTAAAGGTCTCCTTTCTCCCTCCAGAGCCCTGGCATGTCTTTGCCTCCCCCTTGCCTCTTCCCTCCATCTTCACTGCCGAGTCCACCTCCCACCTGGGGCACATTAGCCCGCCAGGCCTCTCTCTCTCTCTCTGAGCACAAAGCAGAAGCACAGGCTCCCTCCTAGGAAGTAAGTCTGAGCATGCCCTTTTCCTGGCTATAATCTCTAGTGCCTTTCCTTTGGGGCTTACACAAAATCCACAATGCAAAATCTGGCTGCTGGGACTGAGCAATCTGGCCGCTGGCAGCCTTTCTGACATCACAGAACACATTCTGTCTGAGGCTTGCCACCCTCCAGCCTGCTCTGTCTGTGCTGAGGGACTAGCGACTAGCAAGGCGACTCAGAGAAGCCCCAGTCTCCCTGTACCTTACTCTCTCTCAAGTCTGACCAGGCAAGTTTCACAGGCCACTTCTCACACTTACCTTGAAACTGCTTTCCGTTGTCTTCCTGTATCAGTTCCAGGTTCTTCCCCTCCCCTCCCCTACCACCAAATCAACTAATACTCTGTTTTCTCTTTGCCTGTGCTTTTCATCTCCAACTGCCTTTTCTCTGACCTTTCCCTCGCTTGCTTCGGTGAGCCATTTCATGGGCAAGGCTGAATGTGTGGCCATAGCTGGGCCCATCAATTTATTTTGCCTGGTAGTTGTAATTTAAGCATAATGGATCCCATACTGACACCTCTGGGGACGAGTTCCTGTCACTGAGATTCAAACAATGCTTGAACTAGATCTAGCCCTTCAGTCTTCTCTGGGTCTCCTCTGATGTGCCCAAGGCCAGGAGACTGTCAGGATCCGCTCACTGGAAAGGGCTGCTCCCTGGTGTTCACTGTCCCAGCTGCCAATCTTTGAGGTTATCTTCTAGGATCACATCACGTGCACAGTCCACACCCAAGCTGTTTTGCAATGATTTTAATCACCTATGCAAGTTGATTAAGAGAGTCCAAATCACTGGAATCTCAGCTGGCCGAACAAGGAAAAATCAGTGTTTTCAAGGTGTACATAAGTTTTGACTTAACCAGCCTAAAGGTATGCAGAAGACTAAGACCATGAAAGCAATCTGGGCTCTGCAGGGGTAGATATAGAAACATGCCTGAAAACCTAGAGTTTGTGCAAAGCCTGTTCCTGTAAATGCTTTGCCTCACAAAGAATCAATAAGCAGAAACTTTTCTAAAATACTAACCTACAGGTTCTTCACTATGGTGAGAACTGTGCATTCAAAATTATAAGGAAAAAAAATCTAAAATCCTGTTTGAAGAGATAAATCAAACAAGTTGGGATTAACCACGTGCCCAATTCCACTGAGCATTTTCTTATTCTAGAAATTACTGTAAACTTTTGGGAAAAGAGAAGCATGTAGGAAAACCTGGGAGTGAGCAGGCTTAGGAGATAAGAGCTCAGATAAATCAAGGGCAAGAGAGAGAAATAAGATGGTGTGCTGGAAGTCCACCAGTCAGTACCATGGAGCCAGGTGAAAGCCTCCGGAAAGGGAGAGGGTCTCATGGCGACCAGCAGCATGGTACTAAGCACCTGCTGCAGGCCAGGCCTGGGAGGAGGGTGTGCACAGTGTCTCACGTGGCCCTTACAACACTGGCTCCATAGTAGGCATTTTAATTTCCATTGCACAGCTGAAAAAGTCAAAGCCCAGAGAGGTTAGAAAATATGTAAAGGAAACAACAAAGCTGGTGACAGCGTCCAAGTGGGCCTGCTGCCAAGCCCTTTCCTTTCTGCATTGTAGTTCCTTGGATGCCTTTTGGGCTGTCCCTGAGGGCTCTATTATGTGTGTTTGGATTTATTCAATAGGCTGGGTGTGACCAGCACTGCCTTCTTGTTTTGGTGCTATATTCAAAGCATTGTTAAGAAGTCTCTGGTGTCTTGCTCACTCCTGCTCCTACTCCCCCTCAAACTTTCTCTTCTTGGACCTTAGCCCAGTTGAAAGGACCTTAGATTGTTCTTCATTCCCAGCCCTGGGGTAACAGGCGTGCTTGGTGAGGACTCTGATGTTGGCCCCTAAGAGGCTGGCACTAGCCAAAAACATAGGAAAGCTTCTTCTACTTTTATCCACAGAGCCAGTCTCTCAAGGAAGGAGATAGCTAGGGTACAAATTCTGGATTTAAGCATCACCTGGCATTATAAAAAACTTTCAGTGTGTGCCCTATGATCTAACTAAACCACAGAGAGTGCAACTCCCACTGGAAATTCTTTTTCAGTTTGTCTCAGTTACCAAATATAAAAAGTAAACCCATTCTTTTCAAATACTGCACTAATACTCTATCTGTCCTAAAGTGAGTCACAGAAATAAATAAGCAAGCAAGAAACAACACCAGGGAAAAAGTGCATTCTATTATTTTTCAGATATCATTAATAGATCACTTCCCCCAATTCCAACATTAATAGGGGCTTAATGTGGGAATCTTTTTTTTTTTTTTTTTTTTTTTTTGTATTTAGTGCAGGGTCTCACTACGTAGATTGGACGCATAGTGATTCTCCTGTTTTTAGCCACCCAAGCACTGGGATTACAGGCACGTACCACCACCCCCAGTCTCAATCTTTGTCTCACCATGTCCCAGGGATGGCACGCCAGGGATCAAACCCCAGCTGATGTGCTCTGCCTCAGCAGGAGCTTTAGTCTACTGAGCTATCTGTCTGGCCTTCAATGTGAGAATCTTGGGAAGAAAAGGAACATGGAACATTGTGCCTGAACTGCCACAGTGATCCAACCCCAAAGTAACTGCTAATAAAATACTGCTTTATGACTTTCTCAGTATATTTCTGCACATAGTATTTATATACATATAAGAATACATTATAATATTGGTATCTAATTGCCTTTTTCTACTTCTGAACAAATGATGAAGATGTGCCTACCCTAATAAAGACCCCACACGAGACATGGTTTTATGTAAGACGTCCCTCATATGTGTTGGCTTTTCCCAAGGATAGCGGTGTAGGCTCTATGTAGAAAATGTGGGGGCTATTTGCAACTGCCACAGAGACCAGAGATGCTCCCTGGTGTTCTACAGGTTCAGATAAAAATGTCAGAGCCCCATGTGTGAAGCAGACACACACACACACACACACACACACACACACACACACACAGCTTATTCCATCTCTCACATGACTTCCAAACATCCTCAGGGAACATTAGTGGTACAAACTTTTTGCTTTTAGCCCAATCTGAATGAAAGAACTGGGGGGCTAAGTAGGTGTAATCAAAACATTTAGTGCATACGCAGTAAAGAGAGAAGGAATTGGTTTGAGTGAACTCCAATACCATCCACAATCAGTGTCTATGACTCTAGGGCACCTGACAATCCAGCCACATAGCTTTCTCCCTGATTCTCTCAAAGTTGCCCACTGTTTGCTGTCTCCATCTTCTTCTATGATTATGGGCCTTAAAATTTTCTGCCCTAAGTGGATTCCAGAGAGTCACTTCAAAGGCTTTGCTTAGACAACTCTGACTCTTGAATATGAATGAAGGGAAATATAATAGATGTGCATAAAAGATAGGATTTAAAAGATGTGTGCCCTGTAACTATATCTATGATGTAAGTCCTAATATCAAATACACTGTAATAAGAAAGGATGGTATACACACAGAAGGGGATATTTTCTAACTATTAAATATGATGACAAAGAGTCACAGCAATATGTTTCTAATATATTTTATAAGTATGCATGTAAATGTAAACCCTAATATTTTTAATCCAGTATTGTGAAGAATAGAAGAAAATAAACATACAGCAGGAGTGCCTTGGAGCTGCATGCTGTACATGATGTACATGTAAATCTCAAAAAGGAATAATCCTACAAATACCATACCAGAGAGAGGAATAGCCATGGTCTCACCAAGGGATGAAGATAAATTCAAAACCAGCCTCATTCTCAGGAGTCAAGAAACTGGAACTCTTAACTGATTAAAACTTTAAATCAGGGGGCCAGCGAGATAGCTCAGTGGACTAAGCGCCTGCTTAGGCAAGTTCAGGGCCCGGGGTTTGATCCCTTGGCATCCCATGCTACACGGGCCCTGCCCCTGGGCACACTGAACAGGCGATCAAGTCTGGGCGTGGTGGCCCATGCCTGTAATTCCAGAACTGGGGAGGCTGAATGCAGGAGGATTGCTATGAGTCTGAGCTCGTGAGACTCTGAACCAAATACATAAAAAAAAAAAAACCCTCTAAATTAGGTTTACACATTAGTTTCTTACAGGGATTACTAAAATTTCTCCCTTAAATCTATTCCACATTGAGCAAGAAAACTTGTAAGATGTTAAGGACAGAGCTTTCTGTTTTCTCCCTAGAGCTATTCCTAACAAAGGGCTATTCTGACACCAAGATCTGTAAAACACAATCTGGTTTTTGAATTACATGTTATTGTGTTAGAGAAAATTAAACTTGCTCACCATAAATGAACTCACCTTAAAATAATTAATCAACTATGTGAGTACTCTGCCTACTGGGCCTATTTGACATCAATAATGCTTCTAGTAGATCTATGTATCAGGAAGCCCCTTCCATATATAATTCTTTTCACGTCAACATCAAATAGTGCCAACAACATAGGAATGTATGCTACGACAGCAACAAGTGTTCTATGTGGTGGTAGGTTTAGGAGACATTTTTACAGATTTCCTGTACTTTGGAATAATTTACTCATTACTTTATTATTATTTGTTATGATGAAAATCTCGCCTTCCCTTTTCCTTATGCCTAATCACTGTCTGATGAAAATGCTAACAATTTATTAAATCATGCATGACAGATTCCTTAGAAAAATTAAACAGTTTCAAAAAAAATTAAACAGTTTCAGTCCCAAAATAATCAAGCATGGGCTCTTATTCAATCGGTAGTTTTAGGATTTGGTGTGGGATTTTTGTGCTCTCCACCAGGGAGGGGGAATTATTTTTATCTGTGTCTGCAAGGGCTTGTACTCCTAAAATCTGCCCATGTCTAATCCTTTAAACATCTAGAGTGCTGAGCATTTTCAATGTTAGAGCCAGAAGGGGCATTAGGAAGTGCTTGACCCAAATTCCTTATGTTAGACAGGGGCTAAGAATTTGAGCAAAGTACCAATGTCACCTGATAGCTGCAAGGCCCTGAATTTCTTTTCTTTCTCATTCTTTGGTCTTTTTTTCTTTCTTCCCCTTTCTACATTTGATTCTTCCTTTCCTTTTTCTTCCCTGCTCTTTTGTTGTTTTTGAGGCAAGACTTCAGATGTTATAATGACAAGCTATTTTTACACCTATATCTCATCCTTGTCCTCATTTAAAAAAAAATACCCTGGGTATACGCTAATGGGAAAGAAGAGAAACATGCCAAAAACATGCTGAGTTCCTGCTCTAGTATTACTATTAAGAAGTCTCAGGGTGCTAATTCTCTTCCTCCTCCTCTCCCTGTTTAGCAGGACTCTTTAAGACTGCTTCTATGAAAAAACACATTTAATAAAAAACAAACAATAGCCAAACAATTGGCTATTAAAACACACATGCCGTCCATCTCAAAAACAAAAGATCAAAAGATTTAGCCCGCATGGAAAAATTACTGCCAAAAAACTTCCTCTTTCTATAAAGAAACAAAGCTTCCAACTTTTTCTTTCATCTAGAATATCACAAAAATATTGCATGCCATTGAAGTCTGTTATTCTCACTAAGAATCTCCAGCCTCTTCTAACAGAGAACTCCCGGATGAGTCCAATGCACTGAAATGCACAAAAGTAACCATTGATCTAATTAACAGTAAGACAATGCTATGAAATAGCTCCAGTTTATATAGACAAGGTCTTTAATGACATTAAAGATTTAATTTTATCATAAATTTTAATACAGTATTTTAAATACAAGTGAGTTAATCACTTCCAAAAGTAAATTTACTGAGCTGGATAAGAAATTCCCAACTTCATTAGTATTCTCTGACATTCACAAATTCCCCTTAGTCCTATTTGAGGGTTTACAGGACTGGCCCTGGCTCTATGGAAATCAGTCACACTTATGCATATTCATCAAGTAGCCACTCTGCACAGACTGATGGTGCTTAGCTTGTGTCTGTTGCTAAGGGGAATGAGAATTTAAGCAAACTTCAATCTCACTGGGTGTCCAAGTACAAAATAGAGAATTGTGTTAAACTACTACTAAGGCTTCATCCAATTCCTTTTGAATGGGGTGGGGTGGGTGGGTCCTGGGAATCAAACTCAGGACCTTGCACTTGCCAAGCAGGCGCTGCATTGCTGAGTTGTATCCTGGCTCCTGCTCTAATTCTATCTAAATGTGATTCTATATTTGTACATGTTTTGAAAAGCGTGAGGCATTGAGGAGCATGCCAGAGTAGCAAAACATCCTTCACCACATGCACGGAGAGTCCAGTTAAAATGTAAACATGTCCTCTGTGAAAAAAATATCCATGAGACATCATCAACCAGCACCATAATAGGAGTTAACTTCAGGCAGCCAGAGAGTTCCCAGGATGAACAGTTGCAGGGAAGACAAGGATTGAAAGAGGCATTGTAAACCAAATATCTACAGAAGCCAACTGAGGAGCAGAAATAATGGAGAGGGCTAAAGGGAATGGTAAAAACTGGAGAACTGCTCTTCAGCTTCTTGCCTTGCAAGACGTAGGTTCTGGATTAACCCATCTTTAGATTTTTCCAAATAAATATTGATTCAAAGTATTTAAAACAATATAAGCCAAATATGCCTCTGCACCAGGGATGAGTGTAGGACACTAACAAACTTCCGTGTCACACTGTACTCCTACGGAATAAAATATAGGGGTAGAGACCTGAAAAATGGGAGGAGGGCTGCAAGGAAAGATGAATCAGACTTCAAAGATCCAAGATAATCTCTGATGAGGAAATTGAGAAAAGCAAACAAACAGACAGGTTGAGGAGGTCAGGAGAGGGGTTTTAAACATTCATTTTGAATGCTGAGCTCTATTTGATAAGTGCTTTATAGATCATCTCTGGAAAAATAAAAAGGAATACAGCAGGCAGACTCATGTCTCCTCATAGATGTCCACATTTCCATCCTTTTCTTGGTCTCCCTCCATGTCACCTTACACATGCAAAGATGTGGCTGCGTTAAGGGTCTTGAGAGGGGGAGATCACTGTGGCTTATCCTAGTGAGGCCAGTGTAACCATATGCATTCCTAAAAGAAGAAAATCTTTCCTGGCCATGAGTGGAGTAATTGTGACTACAGAAGAAAGGTCAGTGACCAGTGTCATTGGCTTTGCAGGTGGAGGAAGGAGCCACAGGCCACAGAACCCAGGCCACAGGCCATAGGACCCAGGCCACCTCTAGAAATGAGAAAAAACAACTCAAGAGCTGGTTTTATTCAGAGCCTCGAGAAAGGAGCACAACCCTTCTGTCACCTTTACTTTGGCCCATAAGAACCATGTCGGACTTCTATCCTACAAAACTATGATATAGTAAAGTGATGTTTTAAGCCACAAGCATGTGGTCATTCACTACAGCAAAATTAGAAAACAGATGCAGCGTATACACACTCAGATTTTAGCAAGAATATTCTTAGGCCTCCCTGAGCTCATCTACAGATTCAGGTAAAGGGTCCTTCTGGAAAGAGCCCAGGATACAACAACCTCTGGCAGCTGTAGGTATAAAACTATCTGGCATGTGTGGGAAGATCAGTACTTACCTCCTAACCGTCATCAGCTCTGAAATGTCATTTTACAAGACTGAATGAATTCTCAGGGGACGATTCCTCCAAGTCTTACCCAAGTGGTCTGTGAGTGCCTGACAGTTCCTTGCTACAGAGCAACAGCCCTTCTCTTTCCTGCAGAGCTAGCTGGGTGGCTAACTCTCTCCTGAGGCCCTACCTCCAAGAAGGTGGCATTTTACATCTGCTGAGGTTTAGCCTGACATCTTCCCTCGCTTTGGGCCAGACTGAGGCCTGGCGTTTCCTGTTACAGTATCATGTCTCTATCAAGATTCTCTTTGGTAGGACACAGCCAACCTGGCCATAACACAGAAGAGGGTGTTATCAGGAGTGTGAGCTACCTTTAGTCAGTTGTTTTTAGCCTCAGATCTTCTTTCATCATCAAATTTCACAATCCCTGTAATAATTTGAGATATACTGTATTTTTTTTAAAGTTCCATCACGATGTCCTTGGGGGTGATGCCAACATGTAGTTTGAAGGTTACCACCCTCCTCTAAATAGTAAACCTAACACTGAGACACACATGGCCCAACAACACTTCTTCTCTGTGGGTGAGCATCAGGTCCTGGATTCCTGGCACTGGCACACAGAACACTCTGGAATGCTGCTAGCTCAGAAAGCTAGATCCTATAACATGGTAAATGTGGGAAATGGAGGCTAGAGGGGGGAAAGAACAAGAAGGTGTTTAGGATGCTGTGGACATTTGCTGAAGGACACAGGAATGTAGGACAGACCACTTTCTACAAGAAGTTGCTGGTCTGTTAGGGACAGAAACACAGCCCGGCCTTAAGGAGGAAAGGTAATGGCCAGCTCTGCACCGGGTTCCTGTTCTTGGCATGCAGCAATGTCCATGAATGGTCTAAGATTTCACATAGGTGTGCATATGCCTTTTCTCTGGAGGCAGCTTGATATGAATCTCTGCAAATCTGAGAGTAAACAATAATACCACACAACAATGTAAGAATTGCTGCTCTGGGGCTGGAGGGGGTGGAGAGCTCAGTAGTCTAAGTGCTTGTCTGGCAAGTGCAAGGACCTAGGTTCAGTCCCCGGTACTGCATGCTTTGCCTGCCCCCAAACCAGGCATGGTGGCACACAAATGTAATCCCAGTGCTGAGGAGGCTGAGACAGGAGGATCACTACTAGTCAGAACTGCATAGTGAGACCTTGCACCAAATAAATAAATAAATATTTTTTTTAAAAAAAGAACTCCCGTATAGTACTATTCTAATTTGCTACCATTAGCATTTAACTAGTCTTGCTACAGACTTCTACTAAGTCTTGGATTTGCCCTCTGACAACAATAAAATTGTCAGCTACAGTAGATAAGACATAAAATGGTTTAAATTTGCATGACTTGAAAAGATTAATTCCTAATATTATTTTTCTCTGTTGGCTTCTGTGAATGTCCACCCCTGAAGATTACCATACATGCCAAAAATAAACAGGAATGCTTTAGTTTGGGGTTTTACTTGTTTGTTTTTGCCTTTTGTACTATTTTGAAACATGCCTGGGAATGCGTTGACCTTCTCCTTGCACAGGGAGGCAGTCCTCAGGCTGGTGGGGGAGGTGGGGCAACTGGCAGAGTGACTGACTCTGCCCCAAATGCTCCTCCCAAGAGGCTTCAAGTAAGACGAAAGATGCTCTGACCAGCAGGGAGGTGGCCAAGTCCACTCCAACCGCTGTTACCTGAGATCAGGTAAGAAGAGAGACAGAAGAGATGGCAACTTGTGAGACTTATGAAGGAGACTGGTGAATCCACTGAGGCAGGGAATCATCTCACCTCTGGAGTCCCCTCTAGCCCTTTAGATATTCTGAAGCACAAAAAACACTTGTTGATTCACTCAGACTGTGAGGCCTCAGGAAGCCACTCCTAAAGGTCATGTCAGTCACAGCACTCCCTTTTTACTGGGCGAAGGCTATGGTTACACTGTACATGAGATCCTACAAAGACAGCTGACACAACCAGCAGTTGGATTCCTCCTTCTGTTTATTTCAGAAGATATTTTCCACAGACAGCTGCAGCGCCAGGCTCCCGTCACAATGTCCTGCCAGCCTTTCTGCAGTCAGCTTTCCACCCACATCCTTTCCCTGGATTCTGTCCCCAGCCAGTCTAGGAGACTAGTCAGGTCAATCCCAGGGCCACTCCCGAGCTAAGGACAGGGGACAGTGTGTGAGTCAGCACAGAAGCTGCACCTGCCCCACCACACACCAACAGATGTAGGATCAAATTTCAGCTCAGCCTATCTTGCTTGGGTAACATCAAGCAAGTCCCTTAACATCTCAGCCTCAGGCTTCATAAAATGGGATGAAACTCTGGTTTCTCTTCAGACCATATAAATCTTTCACCTTTTACTAAAATGGGGCCAGGGTAAAACTCTGCTGGAACCAGTGGAGAAGTTGAGTAAAGTTAGGTGAAAAGCTAGTGGCATGGCATGTACATGGGCATCACTAATTTGTCATTGTCATAAAAGAAAACACAATTGCCTGTAGCATGGAAAAGGGGGGCACAATGAAAAGAAACAGCAATTCTGTGTAAAGGCAGCACCTGTGTCCACTCATCCATGAGCCTTACAGGTAACTATCTTGAAATGAAAAAAAAAAAAAAAAAAAAAAAAAAAAAACGGAGAAAATGTATCATTTACCTTTCTATCCAATGTCATGATTCTTCTAAACTCCTCTAAGTAGCTTCTCTGACCAGAAGCACTGCTGACACAAGTCCGACAGCCTACTGCTTAGTGCCAAGCACCTAAGTTAGTGTTGCCAAGAAAGGCCCAGCACCAGTTCTGACAACAAAGGGCCCACCTTGGCTGGAGTGGCACTGTGTCCTGGCAGCGGAAGGAGCTGTTCTGTGGGCTCTCGGAAGCTGGCGCTCCTGCTCTCCCCAGGCACTCCGACCGGCTGGGCACCACATGCTCTGTCTCCTATAAGAAGAAACAATGAAAGCAGATGAGCCCTGTAGCTGGGGGCAGCCTCGGGGCAGGACAGCAGGTGCCTAACACCCTGTACTGCATGCCCTGGGGCAGGAAGCCAGTTAGGGGGCCATAGTTCATAGACTCTCCATCCATCAGCTATTACCAGACTCTAGAATAAAGAAACCTTTAAAATCCATATCCAAAAGACATGATATAGCCACACAATAGTATTTTTAAATCTTCCTTCCAAGATGTGACTGATCAGAGCATTTGTCTTTTCATACTTGGGTTTTTTGTCTTTGTCCATTCCATTCCAAAATTGATAAAACTTTATTTTCTCCAATGGTTTTCTTACATTTACATGGCACAAAAACTCACCATTCCCTGTTCACTAGCAAGCAGCTTGCACTTTGAGAGTGCATGCTTCTCTAGTCTCTAGCCGTGATCTGATAAATGCAGTTGATATATCCATGGTTTGGAAGAAGTATATGTATTCAACCCTTACCACAAACATGGTACTGTAAGTAACAAATAGAAATTAAAATGCAAAAAGTTATAAATCTACCCTATTCTGTATCACTTCAGGATTCTTACCCTTAAACTTACATACAATTGTGCAAATGGCCTTACAGTCTTTTGAATAACTGTGCAATGTTATAGTTAGGGTTTCCAAGGGAAATGCTTTAGTCCAGGACACATAATTGATGGGATTATTTTATATTTTATAATATTCACCCAAAGAGTCAAATGTAGAAGAGTGCAGGAGATCTGTCCATGCACTACAGACCCAGAATCCAGCTGAGGGCCTGGACACGATGGCAATGTCCTACACGAGTCCATCTGGAAACCTACAGCCCGTGGCATTGTCTCATGCAAGTCTGTATCAAAGGATCTGCATTGGAAAGGCCCAAAGGTCAGTAGTGGAAACTAGAAAGTCTGCACCAGGCTGAAGGATCTGCACTGGGACCCTAAAGTGATGCTCACAATGTAGCCATTGTGAGTCCCTGAAGAGGGACTGCAGTCATCCTCAGTGGCAGTGAGGACCCTAGCTCTCCAATGATGGGACAGCTGACATGGGACAAATTTTTTCAGGACAATCACAGCACAACATCGTACGCTCCAGCTCTCTTTTTCTATTGTTGGCAACAATTCTCAAGTTGATCTTCCACACCCAGAAACATGCTGACGTAGTTCAACTGGGTGCTACAAGCTGATCATTATTTAATGTACCATAGGTGATTTTAAATTGTATGTATGTATGTGTGTGTGTGTGTGTGTGTGTTTGTGTGTGCATGCGTGCGTGTTCGCACTGTGCACCCAGGATTGGACTCAGGACCTTGTACTTTCCAGGAAGGTACTTATGCCACTGAACTACCTCCCCATCCCGATCATAGGTGATTTTAAAGATGTTTATCCCCATATTTTAAAAACTATACACATTTATATCATAATTGGAGTAAAGCTCACCCTGAAAGAGCTAATTCAATTTTCCTTAAAAAATATCTGGAAATCTGAACAATTAATTTGAAGATAAGAATACGCAATGTAAGAATCATTGGTTTTTTGTTTGTTTGTTTGTTTTGTTTTGCTTTTGCAGAACCAGGGATTGAACTCAGGCCCTTGTGCTTGCCAGGGCAGTGCTTATTCCACTGAGCCATCTCCCCAGCCCTAAGAATCATTGTTGAACTCTTATGATTTTGTTTAGTGAAACTCTGTTTCTTTTCTAATGTTTCTAATGAGTTTTATTTTTTACTATTTTTAAATTCTCTTTCAAAACTAAAACATGTCTATTTAAAAAAATTATTTTCAAAGGAAAAAAAGGGTCAATTGAAGTGAACAGACATTTATCAAAAGAAGTACAAATGGCCAAGGAGCACGGGAAAAAACACTCACCATCTTTGGCCGTTCTACAAATGCAAATGAAAACAACACTGAGATCTCAGTTACTTGAGAAAGAGTAGCCATCATCAAGAAATAAAATAGTAACCTATGCTCATGAGGCTGTGGGGAGGGGGGGGGAGAGAACCCTTCTGTCTTGGTGGTGGAAATGTGAACTAATCCAGCAACTATGGGAATCAATAAGGAGATTTGTCATAAAGACAAACTAGAAAGAGTTAAAGGCATTTTATGGTGATACAGCACACCTATGTTTACTGTAGCACAATAATAATAGCTGAATTGTGAGAACAGGCTCTGTGGCCATTAAAGAATGAACGGATTAAGAAAATATGGAATGCAGCCCCAAGGAACGATAAGCTTGAGCTATCTGTAGAAAAATGGATAGAACTTGCAACTATAATGCTAAGAGAAATAATACACAAAAGGTTAAATACCTCAGGGTTTCTCTTATATGAGAAATTTGAAATATAAGCAATTTAAAGAGCAGAATAAAACAGATGATAACAAACACAGAGGCAGACTTTGTGAAGGCACAGGCTAAAATCTATACATGCCCATAGAGGCCTCTTCTGGTCCTGTCTTTATGATGTAGCAATATTATTCAATTTATTTCACTGTTGTAAGCATTTTAATAGAAAATACACTTTGCAAATTTAAAAACATTCGCTACATGCCCGAACAAAAGGAATTTTATACTTCCACGTACTGATCTAAAACTGGGAGACAGGTTTTATTCTGAGCTTCCTTTAGGATTGGCATACTTGTGGGGCCCAAGGGAGATTTCCACAGGCGAGGTCCCAAGGTTAAAGAACATATGCGTGCAGTACCTCAGCAACAATAGCAGGTAGAATGGAGCAGAGAGCAGCCTGCCTTTCTTCTATAACTCTTATACAGGTTGTCATCACACACATACATTCTTACACAGTGCTGCAGCGAGTACATGTGTGTTTATCTGTGCGAAGTCAGGGTCACATAACTGCAGCCCACTGTGCACCTGCGCTAGACAAGTGGGGCGTCTCACATTAGTTCCTCTGTCCCATCCAGGAGGTAAGCCTTGTGCAAGTCTCTGATCCTCCAATCACACCTCACAAAGTCCACGGGAGGCCTCAAACAAGATGAAGCAGAAAGGAAAAGGCAAACAGCTTCTGGTCAGGATCACGTAGCTTCAGGTTTTAATAGCACTGGCATCTCCCACTGCCATGGCCAGGTCTTCTCCTGCCCTTTGAGCCAGACTGATTCCTCAAAGCTAAGAGCCTCCCTATGCTTGATTGTTGTCACTCTTGGGATTCAAGAACTGGCCATCCCAGAAGCTTTATGGGCTCTCTAAGTTTCTGACTATATTTACTATATTTGGTTACTGTTAAGTGCTACCTTCTATGCTTCTCTGGGTTCCTGCCCCCTGCCCACAGTCTGCTATTGGGGGCTCAGGGGGGTATGTGTGTGACAGAAACATAGATATGTCATTACGGTGCAACACAAGCAATGCTGCCAGAGGATAAAGGTGAGCGATGGTGATTTGAGAAAGTGCAGGGGAAAAACCAAACCCAGTTCTATGGAGGAAAGAAGCATCAAGGTGACTGAAATGAGGAAGCCACAGCCACAGGAAGAGACTGAGAGGTGGGGAGAAAGAACCTTCTAAAACAAACATGTGGAATGAAAATCACATCAGGCTTGAGTGGCAAATGGACCAGAAGAAGAGCAGAGGAAGGGAGGACAGACAGCTCCACACCCTAAGCAAGGGGGGACTGTCATTTGGACTACAGAGATGGTAATTAATATGAACAAAAATCAATTATTTAAGTTATTGAAGAAGTAGAAAGAATATGTGCTGTATGCATGCAAGTGTGTATATAGGGGGCAGTGTGGATATAACTGTGTTTATGCTTCATATGGAACATGTTGGGTTCAAGCTACTCAATTGCTAGAACTTTTTAATGAGTATGTATTACTGTATAACTTGAGAATATTTACTTCTCAAAATTTTAATAAGGCCACACGGTGGTGCATGCTTGTAAGTCCTTTGGCTCAGGAGGGTGAGACAGGAAGATCACAAGTTTTAAGTTAGTTACCTTGAGCCACCAGGTGCCTGAACGAGATTCTGTCTCAAAATACAAAAGGGTTAGGGATACAGGTCAGTGTGAAGGTTCTAGGTTCAGTCCTTCTTATGAGAGAAAACAGAGAAGAGAAAGGAAAGAAGAAAGAAGAGAGAGGAGAAAGGAGACAGGAGATAGGAGAGAGGAGAAAGGAGACAGGAGAGAGGAAAGGACACAGACAGAGACAGAGAGAGAGAGTCAGAAAGACAGAGGCAGAAACACAGAGTCAGAGAGATAGACATAGAGCAGAGACAGACAGACAGAGAGACAGACAGATAGAGACAAATAGACAGACTGGAGACACCAAGAAAGTAAAAAAAAGACAGAGGAAAGAAAGGGTAGAGTCGGGTGTCATAGGTTCAAGAAGAAAGCTTCCTGCCTAACCATATTCTATATTTCAATGGAATGATAAAGGCTTTTAACTCCATAAGGGAAATCAGGGTACATCAACAAAAGAAACATCACAATTAGTAAAAGTACACTCAACAATATGACATCTGTCAGAAGATGTTATAAATAATGTTTTTTAAAATAGGTGGCACTGTTTCTTACAATCTGTTCATGGTGAATTTTTAAAATGACATAAAACTTTCAAAAGCAAGGCATCGAAAGTCATGGCTAAATGGGACAACTAGGGAGATGAGTCACTACAGTCTAAAAATATGGCAACACGAGCAAGCTTAAGCCTTCTTACGAGAAACTGGTCAGATTCTCAGCACAGAAATATGAAAGAAAGGCAACATGGTACCTTTGATTCATGTACATTCTCTCATCCGATGTGTGGCCTCCAGGCCTCTTACAGAACCTGGAGAATTACTCCAACTTTAAGAGATTACTATAAGTTTAAGGATAGGAAATGCTGATTGCTGTGATTTTAGCATAAATTAAATCCATACATATTTTAAATAATATCCATTGAGTTTAAGTTCCTTTAAATGCCTCTTACTTGTTATAAAGCATTACCTTCCCAAAGAAACAAAATCTGTACTCCCATTTTGGCTAACAAAGCAGGCAGGGTGTTGATTTTGAATCTCTACCATGTTATTTTCTGAAATTATTAACCTATGTCTGTTATTTTTGCTTTAAAAGATCTTGCAATGTTTCATTTCACAAGCTCCCTTGTTTGTTTTATTTAGTTTAGCGAGAATCAAATTATTCTTCCATTCCCAAAGCAGTCATGAGAAACATCCAAAATTACCATCGCAAAAATTACCTCAGCTTCCCAAGCTCTGTGTGAGTTCTGCACTCAGGCTGAAAACAACAAGTCAGAAGCCACAACTTCAGAGAAAACACCCCTTTCACTGAACAGGCGGCAAAGGGAAAGGGCTCTCTAGGAATGAATACAATCTGGTGATCCCTAAGATTACAATGTAGGAATCAACAAGCACCAAAAGCAAGCCAGCTATCTCAGGGTCACTGCAGAGATGACCCCGTGGCTGATCATCTATCACAGTGACAGAACTTTCAGAAACTAGGGTCCCTACTGCCAGCCTAAGCCCACTTATTTATCTCAAAGTGCCAACCCTGCAAATAAATCTGCATACCAAGATTTTAGTTTAGAAAACACAACTCCAACATTAACATCTTTTATCCCAAGAGAAAAACCACACCATGGTTTCACCACCAGCAGTCTCCAACAGTAATAATGGATGTCCAATTAATAAACAAAGAGCACCACAAGACACAAAATATGTTCTGAGGAAATCCCTCTGCATGCTGGCCACCCTGCCATTCGCACCCTGCTCTCTCAGTGTAGTTTCCCCAGCCTAGGGCAGGCCTTCCAAGGCAGCCCATCTCATGTGTCTGGGATGGGCAGTTGCAGTCCTGATGTCCCCAGTCGCTGGAGTCCACCACTGCATTCCTGGGTCTCTGTCCTTGGACTCTCCTCTTGTCTTGTTCAGTGATAACTCTTAGACCCTTGTAGATGGCATCTGTGTGCCTTCAGGGCATCCTTGATGATGCAGTCTAAGGTGCCCAAATGAAAGTGTCCTGCACTTACTTCACTTTCTGTTTCAGTACCTTGCAAAATACGTGTTAATTCATTCCGTTATAACAGATTCATTGCACACCGGTGCCTTGCATGGTCCTTTGTGCATTTAGGCAACACATAGACACAGACACAGACACACACACAGACACACACTGAGATACAGGCACACACAGACACACACACACACACACACACACACTCAGCACATTAAATCTCAAAAATACGAAATCAAACTAATCTAATGGAAATGCCAGTCAAGTTATTTCTGGAAAGCAAAAATTACAAAACGTCTTTACTGAAATGCCAGCTCCTCCCTGCTTGCCTGTTCATTTTTGTAGCTGGAGTGAGGTTACGACAGTTTGGCCCAAGGAAGGGCCTTGAGCAGCTGCTTTGCTGAATAAATAAGAAACTGCTAAGCTTGCGGCAGCTTGCATCAGCAGTGTGTAAACTTTTCAGACTGCTTTCCCACCCATTAGCATAATTTATCCACTGTGTTTTAAATGAGGGCATTGAGGTGCTTGGACAGTGTCAGTTTTAAGAACTTCTTTTGTCTACATTATTTTATGCTTAACAATTTTTCACAGTTGATGGTTATGTAAAATTCAAACCAATTTTTACAGTCAAATTTAAATCAGATAGTTTCAGATTTTCGCATATAACACTGAACCTTGAATGTTGAATAAAACAGCACTAGGTGAGAGCATTTCACAGCTTTCAGCCTCAGCCTACAGACCATTTTCTCCACAAAGAACATGTTTGCCTTCATTTCACTTGAGCCAGCCATGGAGGACTTTAAAGCAAAACTAACTGTTCTCACAAAATGAATAGAAGTTAACATAAAGGAGGACCACTGAATCTCCACATTCCCCTTTAAGATTTGGAAGTTTCACAACTCCCATCACTTTACAAAATGCAGGGACTGGGGTTTGATCCCTGCTGTGCCAGGATACACTGAGACACCCCACTGAGCCCAGGCATGGTGGCCCGACCTGTAATCCCAGCACTTGGGAGGCTGAAAAAGGAGGATCATTGTGACTCTGATCTGTGTAGTGAGAACCTGAACACCCTGTACTAAATACGTTAAATACACACACACACACACACACACACACATACACAATGAAAATGTTCTGTTTATTTCTTGCTCAGAAACCCAAACTGTTTAGATATATTTTAATTTCACAGAAGTATATTTTAAAAACATTTCATACACACTAGATAAAAATAAACTAAAGTACAAACATGCATGTTCCATTCTTTCTCATACTAAAAATAAATTAACAACAGTAAAAAAGTAAATCTTGACAAGAAAATTATTCTAAGATATACAAAGAAAACAGACATTGAAAATGTTGGTATCTTATGAATCTCAGGCCTTCACCTGAAATTATAGTTTCATACCCATTTTAAAAGGAATTCACAGATGTCAAGTTAGTGATGTCAATGGCAATACATGCTTGATGCCCTCAGTTTACCCAAGATGCTAGACTAATGGGAGTGGGGTTGGGATTCGTCTACAAAAGTGCAAGGTACTAACTCCCTCTTGGGAGATGCAGTGTTAGCATAGAAAAGGACCAGCTCTACAGGGGCTCACTCTTATCTCAGCAAAGGTTAAACAGCTTCCATCTGTAATTTTCCAATCAAAATTCATTAATAATATCTCTAAGTCTGTCATAAGACTTTGGTATGGTTTGTTGAGTGTTCCCCAAAATATACATGCAAAGGCTTGGTCCCCAGATAGCAGTTCCGAGAGGGGCACTGGACCTTAAGACCTAGAGCTTTGGGGAAGGTTCTCCCATTGTGAAGTGCATGTTCTCCACAGGGAATGCGGAACCCATCCTGTCATCTTCTTCTGCTCTAGTTCATGGTGGGGCTGCTTTATACACACTGCCACCCCAATGTGCCATCATCACATGACCATCAAGGGACACCCAATCTTGGACTTTAAATTCCAAAACTATGAGGTAAATAAACCTCTCTTTATTTAAAAAAAAAATCCTTGTATTGGCTATTTTGCCACAGAGATGGAGCACTGACAACTATAAGCTCTTTAGGCACAAGTAGAGTATGAGGAGCTTTGGCTTAACACGGAGCTTCTCACATAGCAGGCTCGGATGACATATTTGGACTGAACTGAATATGCCAGTTAAATGAACCTATGAAAAACTTTAAGTGGACCTGAGAAAAGCCTAAGGAGACCTATTTGATCCAAGCACTAACTGTACTACCACCCATTCTGAGGAGTCTTATTTGGAAACCTTATGGAATGAAGAAAAAAACTTATTGCCAAGAGCACTGCTATTCAATGTCCAGCATTTCTTACTCAAAGGGGACATATTCGTGTTTCAGACTAATTTCCAGAAAGATTCAGGTGCCAGAAACACTGAAGGGAGAGAAGATCCCACTAAGTAAATGATCCTGGGAATAACTGAAGAAAGCCCATCAGAAGAGATTCCAAATCAAGTCACATCACTTTCCTGCATAAAAATATCCATCTGCATTTCATGGCCCCAAAGGCTACTGTGCCAGGGGTGCAAACCCGCAGGACACATGCTGGACCGAAAACTCCATGTAGCCTCGTCTCACGGGACTCATCCCCTATGATATCACACAGAGGTACTCAATAAATGTTAAATGAATTATTAACATGATATAATTGTATGGGGCATCCAATTTAATTTAGAGAGATAAGAGATCTTTTCCCCATTAAAACATGCAGCATTCTTAAAATGACACAGTGCCAGCTTTGGCAATACCCACGCTGAAAGCAATTCAAGTCACACAAGAGCACCTATAAGAATTTCTAGCCTCAGGGCCAGGGAGTTGGCTCAGTAGAATAAGAGCTTCCCTGGCAAGTGCAAGGGCCTGAGTTCAATCCCCAGTTCTGAAAAAAGAAAAAAAAATAATAATTTCTAGCCTCAAACAATGAAAATAAACTAACACAAGTAAGCAAAGAGTAAATTTGCTGGGAAACCCTCAGGAATAATTCAAAGGGCTGGAGAATCCGAGAGTGGGGCCTGCTGGGCCAGGGGTGCAGCATGAGCAAATTAGCCTTGGATGCCCATGCTGCCCCTGGGCACAGTGATCTCACACCCACGGACCCTAAGGCTCTGCTGCCCCTGGGCACAGTGATCTCACACCCACGGAGACCCTAAGGCTGGTACCAAAACTATGTGGCAACACTGTAAGGACCATCCTGACTTCAGCAATATTAGAGTGTTGACCTGATCTTGTCTGCTTCTACAGTGAAAGAAAAAAAAGATCCTGCGTTTTCCCTTCTGTGAGAAATTCTTCAAGTGCAAGGACAAAGTTCACATGCTTGGAAGTCAAACTACGATGATGAATACCTCACATTTCAAAGGAATTCCTTCTTTTGGTAAAAGTTTTGTCTTCTCTGCTTTAGGAAAAAATATCTGAGAGGGTCCAGAATAAGAATTCTTAGGACTGAATCCAGGGCTCTTACAATCCACCCACTATGAACTGTTCCAGGCTCACTTTGTGGGCCATATCCTTGGCCTGTCTCCCAGTACAAGCATGAAAAATCGGGCGGGCCTCTTGCACTGCCATCATCCATCCCTGATGGATTCACCCACAGTGTCTTCCCTCCCTGCAATTTCCTCTACTTAAATAACTCAGTACACAATACAGACCAACAGTCACTTTCTGAGTGAACTCTTTTTTATGGCCACTTTTTTGTGGTCCCTTATCATTTCACACAGATTTCTATTGTTGAAAGAAGAGTTCCAACTCGGTATTTAAACACAAAGGGAACGTATGGCTTTGCTACACAAAGGGATGGCTGTATCTTAAGCAAAGCAAGGAGAGCCATCGGTCAGGGTCTGGGGACCTCGGAGGTCAGGGGGCTGGCTGCTTTCACAAGTTGGAACATTTAGGTGATGTCAGCTTTAGAGACAAAGCTGGGGTGAGTACACCTGGCCTGGCTGACTTGCAGCCATGTGTGCTGGAGTCACACTGCTGCTGACTGAGGGCTGTATCCCTGTGTGCACTGGCAGGCTGGCTGTACCGCAGAACATGGGTGATCCCTGGAATAAGCCATTATAGACAAATCGAAAGATCTAAAACAATTCCTGATTGTCACTGGTCACCATGGACACAGAAAAATAAGACTTCCTAAGAGAAAATGAAATTTTTCTTTGCATTCCCACTACATGGTAATATATTAGGCTATCATAACTCATGGATGAGCCACATCAAATTCTTCTATTCTAATATATCTTGAGCTCTTGCTATTTATCAGACATTACAGAAGTGCTTGTAAGGGATCATCTCATTTATCCTTCAAACAAGCTTACAGGTGGGTACAATCATGCATCATTTGGGGTCATCTGAAGTGACAGACAGCATATGCATGGGAACTCTCTTTTCTCTTTGCACACACAATTGCAGATGTGCAGGACAGAATGACCTCATGTGTCTGCTGCTACAAGAATACAGGGAGGGTCCTGATATAAAAGGCAGTAAGTGCCCATATGGATATGCCCAAGTCAATAATAAAAACAACTCCCCAAACAATATGCCAACTACATTGGGGATTTTAAGAAAATGTGTCCTTGGGGCCAAGGAGGTGGCTCAGTGGAATAAGCGCTTCCCTGGCAAGCACAAGGGCCTGAGTTCAATCCCCAGTTCTGCCAAAAGAAAAAAGAAAATGTGTCCTTAACGTTGTATATTCTATCTGGGTGCCAACTCCTACAGAGCCCATTCTCCCTCCTCAGCACCAGTGTGACACTTAAATGACTACCCATCAAATTGCCTTGGCCTCTCCCCACAGAAGTCAGCTTCCAGGAGCCACAAACAAACAGCAGCCACAAGAAGTATGCAGTGAATTGTTTTGCTACTTTGTGCTCATGTGGAGCACAGAACACGACGACAGTCACAATCACTACCATACAGAAGTACTTTCACAGCATCCCCAAAACTGTTGTATAAAAGGCACCCATCACAGCCAAACACAGCACCCATCCAAAACAGTCTCTTCAGTGTCACTAAAATACTTCTCCCACTCCCATTTTTCTCTACCGGTGCAATGAAGTCTAACTGCATGCATTGTTTTATTAAAAATTATATTCTAATCATTTCCTAGACATGAAAAGAGCCAGGCAGATGTTTTAGTTCCCCTTCTTCCAATCCTAGCAAGCCTATTCTCAAGGTTCCTGGACATTCATACTCTCCGCTAGCCTATTTTCTGTGTGTCTAAAGGGTCCCCATGTGTGTTTAATATATTCTCTAAATCTATAAAAAGTATGAATCAATTTTAATGCAATCATAAAAATGAAAAGACAATACCCATTAATACCAGTAGGTAATTCATTCAATTTATGGGGCCTTGAGGAAATGACTTAACTCTCGTAGTTTTCTCACTGCAAAAAGGGACTAGGAATCCCAGTGTGCTGTATGGTGCTTTTGAAAATCAAATGAACTCTTACATATAAAACACTGAGGAAAAGGCTCTACAGTGGCCATCCCTATGGAAGTCATATTTTCATACTTGTTATAGCTTTCCAGGTATGACCTACAATATTGGAGCCATGGTTATGGAAATATAAAGAATTCCTGGGAGTGATATTTTGGGTTCAAAGATGAAAGTTTTCAACTCATCCACTATCTAGGTGGGAAATACAAAAAGAATTTCTATGGTGCTAAATAATCACTGCAGTAGTGAATGCTAATCTATCCCCCAAAAACTTCCAATTCCCAAACTTGTTTATGCAATGAACTACCTGAGTCCCTGCCTTGTCACACCCAGCCACCACTATCCCTAGTAGAGGCCATATGACCCTTTATCTAAGCTTTGACTCAACTCTACTAGTTGAGTCTGGTTGTTCCTGTAACCACTACTGCAGTTTTCCCCAAGTCACTTTTACCTCCAGCCCAAGTGCCAATTTATAATAACCAGATCCGAGGGGTATCTTCCTATGCCCACCTTATTCCTGCCCTGATAGGCTACGTAGAGCACCAAATCAGCTGGGGTCAGAGTCTTACCTACGTGTTCAGCTCCCTTGAAGCACGGAGGAATCAGCTACTGTCTCATTTTATGAAGCCTCTTGCATTAGCTGCTTAAGGTTAACAGATAGCATAACTTGTTATAAATAACAGAGATGTATTCTCACAATCCCAGTTATGGTGATCAGAAATCCAAAGTCAAGGTGCCGACTGGGTTATATTCTCTCCAAAGGCTCTCGGGGAGTACCCTTCCTTGCCTTTGTATCTCCAGGTGGCTCATGACACGTCTCAGCTGGCAGCAGTAACTGAAACTTTTGCCTCCATCTCTTTTCTCCTGATACTAGGGATTGAATCCAGAACCTTCACAATGAACTATATTCCAAGCCCTTTTAAAAAAAAAATTGTGTTTTGAGACAGTGTCTCGCTAGGTCACCCAGGCTGAGCTTTAACTTGCTATCCTCCTGCCTCAGCCTCCATCCTCATGTTCATGTCTTACCCATCTGTCTTCCTGTGACTGCTTCTCTTCCTAAAAGGACACCAGCTATTGGCTTCAGAGTTCACCCTAATCTAGGACTTTTCTCACTTGAATTCTTGTATCAGCTATATTTGCAACAACACTGTTTCCAAATAAGATCAGAATTGGAAGTTCCAGGGTCAGCCAGATAGCTTAGTGGACTAAAGTGCTTGTTTAGGCTGAGTGTAGCAGCTGTGGCTGAATCTCCGGCATGCCGAGCTGGCCCCATCCCTAGGGCATGCTGAGATGATGACTGAGACTAGGCGTGGTGCTGCATGCCTATAATCACAGCACTTGGGAAGCTGAAAACAGGAGGAGCACTAGAGTCCAATCTATATAGTGAGACCCGGTAATAAACACACAAAAAATTAATAATTGGAAGTTCCAAGTAGACATAAATTTAGAGGACTGCTATTCAATCCAGGATACTTTTTACAAGAGAGAACAGGACATGCAATGCAGTATCACTAATAAAATCCCATGCTATCAAAGCTGATTTATTATTCAAGTATAATCCAAAGGAGGTTTCAATTATAAAGGGATTATTAATGAAAACTGACAATCTGAGAAAAAATAGTGGGTCTGAGGTAGACAGTATTTGACACAAAATGTAGGTCTTGATATTTCTGGAGAAAAGGTGACCAACTGTGCATTAGAAAATAAGAACAGAAAAGACTGTGTGTGCTGCATTTAATCCTGTTTACACTGAAAACCCCTCCTTACCTATACAGCACTAGAAGCATCTGGGGCAAAGCGCAGTTATGAACTAGTTCATAAGCAAGAGGGTACCAAAGAAGCCAACCTCCAAAGTACCTTCACCACCAACAAAATGTATTCAAATAGGACCACAGAAGGATACCATGATCAGATACCCTAGTAAATCCTAGGTGTGTTAATTCTAAAATTGCAGCCAAATAATTAAAATTTCAGTGATGAGAGAAAACCATTATACACAAGAATTGATAGAGCTATTATGTTTTATTTAATTTAAAATTTCTTCTTAAAAATAAAGTCTGAAATTTTTCTTTTTTTTCTTAATTGAAATTTTACCTCCACTGCCCAGAGACTAGAATCTCTGTTTCTGGTGCAATTTCCAGCTGTTCCTCCTCCTGAGGTATACCTGGGGGCTGCCCCATGGCTTTGCTGAGCTTTTGCTTCTTAGGGACTCTGCTAGAGCCCCTCACTTGCAGACTGTGAGACTCCACTGGACAAAGCAGGGTGCCTGCAATTCTACCCAGGTCCTGGCCAGCGATGGCTGTAACTGCAAGACCCTTAGATGCTGACACTTCTTCAACCCAGAAACCAATCTCAGTTTTTTAGCATAAGGTAAATGTGAGACAGACTTTTTTTTTCAGTCCCTTTCCAGCATGACATTTCACATCATCAGATAGAAAACATCATAACTATCAAAGTGTTTACACAGAATAAAAAACAAGACAAAACAAACCTAAAAAGTATCTTAATTCTCAGTAGTTGTCTATTTATATTTCATATTCAGTGAATTCAAGCTTTTGCTCAATCTTCTTGTTTTTCAGGGAAAGAAATGTCCAGGTCTTGTGAAGGCTATCTGTATTGCTAATTCAAATGTCAGTTTCACCAGAGCCCAGAAGACAGTGGGCAACAGAGCAGAGAAGCAGACAGAAGGAACAAGATGAAAGGAATAAGGCCCTCCTGGGGAACCACAAGCACCACGTTCTGTGGTTTTCTTCCTGGTGGTTTTTAAATCTTTTAAGTCACAACTTTAGTATAGTCAGTTTTCTGGATTAAAATACATTAAAAGTCAATTACAACCCTTACCACACTGGCAAACTGACTTAGCTCTACGCCTTGAGTTTTTCCCTTTGGGTATTTAATGTTTGCTCCAGCTAAGAAGCCTGAAAATGTAACAATAAATGACCTTTCCTGTTGGAAATGTCTCTAGCACACAATATCACCAAGCCAAGCAATCAAAGCACTACAGCTCAGCATGTTAAAGAACAAAAGAGGCAGCACTGAACACCAGTTTCTGCATGAACACCCCAGTTGTCACTGTGTCTTATTACGTAATGGAGTTGGGGAGAGTTCAGCTAAAAAAAAAAAAAAAAACAAGAGGTTCATAATAAGACTAAGCCTGGCTTTGTTGGGTGAGAAGTTAAAGTTCTACTGTGATCAAAGATGAGCAGGAGGTACCTGTACCTGGAGGTACTGACATAATGACATAATGCTCCCAATCAGCTAATCACTAAGCATTCAAGGGGCAGAACTGGTCTCAAGACAAAGCAGGGTTCAGAGCCACAGTGCTCTGGATGGCTGTTTCAACACAATGAATGCTCCAAAATGATTACTCACTCTGTTTGTGCCAGAATCCGTGTCACTTTGGATCATTTTAACACAGAAGCTGGATCATAAAAACTCTTCCTACTGACTTGACGGTGGGTTCATGGTGAGCAGATCCTGTGGGGCAGCTGCCCTAAGAACTTTGATGGCCGATTCTCAAAATTCTTCGGTACTTCTGTCCAGTTCTCAGGGCTTTAGCATCCCAAGAAAGTGAACTTGTTTTCTAGTATGTTCCATGCTGTGTGAACTCTAAAAAAAATGGGTTGGCCAGACAACTCAGTGGATTAAAGCGCCTGCTTATGCAGATACAGGAACCAGCATTTGATCCCTGGTGTGTCATGCTGGCCTGCCCCCAGGGCGCACTGAGACAGAGATTGAGACTAGGTGTGGTGGCATGGCCTATAATCCCAGTGCTTGGGAGGCTGAAGACAAGAGGATCACTATGAGGCCAATCTATATAATGAGACCCTGTAGAGCCTATACTAAATGCATACAAATAAATAAATAATAAAATAGGTAAATAAGCCTCCTTAATTTAGGATGATTTCCACTTCCTAGGCCATCTTTATGCTGCTAGAAGAGGAGAACAACAAAAACAAGCCCCTATGAGCCAGTCATCAGGCTACTGAGGTGCACTTGGTTACTTCTGCCTTGGGGAAGAAAGTGTGTTTGGTTAAAAGCTCATGCTACTCATTCCTGATAGGGTTGACAGAGCTAGAAAATAAAAACTATATAGGATGTTAGTTGAACTTTAACTTCAGATTAACAAAAAAATTGTTTAGTAAGTAATTTATTTCAGTATACCCCTTGCAATATTTACAACATACTCATAGTATTCATTGTTGATCTGAAATTAAAATTTAATGAGGCATTTCATATCTGGTAACTACATCTCTTGCAAAATATGGGCTCCAAAATTGTAGCCTGGAAGTAGATATTTTATCTCAGTCCTAAAGAGATATTTAATTGTGTTTGATAATGTTTAGGTTGGAGACTTTTAGTTACCCAAAATGCCAGTTTACAATGTTTCTGCTATCCAGACTTTGCAAGCAGCTTTACTTCCAAACTCCAAAGCAGATGGTGGAAGTCTTAGGAGGCTGTTCTCTTTGCCTAAAGAACACTCTGCTCTTGGATGAACATCACCTAGTAGGGGAAGATGCGAATTCACATACGTATGTGTACGCAGAAGCCCCACTCCTACATCCGACAATATCCAAATTGTGAAACCCACATTCTATATAAGTATTTTGGGGACAAATTTTAAAATGCCTTGAATCAAAGCACAACAGGTTTACTTGGCATAACCCAACATTATTCTAATATTCTGGCAAGAGTAAGGCTACAATTGCTCCTAAATAAAACAGCAGCACTAAAGATCTCATGTTTCACTTGGCAACCAGGAAGAAATCAATGCTAGACCTTCTCTGTTTCCCATTATTATGGGTATGCAGTAACTGAAGGGATGCTTGCACAAAACTCCAGCCCCAGATCAAAGCAATAATACAACACATACAACCTTCAGTGACAGTTAATTACCCTAATTAATGTTCTCTGTCTTCTCCTAGGCCATTACATTAATAACAATAATACTTCATTATCTGGGAGTTTCAGAAGAGCAAAAGACTGACTAACCTGGTCTTGCATGGGTGCTACTGTGAGCAAAGAATATGGAAGCCACTAGTTAGCCAGTGGTCCATTCTTCCCATTTGGACATACTGCAGTCCAGTGTATTATGGGATTAGAGTTAAGGAGGAAGCACAACACCAGCTCTGACCAGTTAGTAGAGACTACAAGTGCTATGTACTGCTTTCAGGTCTGGGGGCTCTAACCACTGATACAGGACCCTCCAGATTGCCTCTCTCTGACTCAGTAGCCACAGGCTTTTAAGATTAAAAATGCTTTGTTAACCATGTATCTTAACTGACTGTAGAGACAAGATACGTCCTAGTGACCTATGCCAGCAATGAAACATATATTTAAAAAATGAACTTTTGTTGGTTTAAATCATTAAGTCTGTGGGCTATTTGTTTCTGCAGCACAGGAACCGTTCAGAAGACAGGTAATTAATGAGGTTTTAAGTTAGAATACAACATGCTATTCACTACTCTCGCCCTTCTAAAATTTGCTGAAATTTCAAGAGCATAGCATTACTCTTTCTAATCCTCAATAACCTCTTAAAATAATGTTATCACCTGAGACATATGACATATAAAGAGCTGACTGGTAAATTCTTAATATCATACAGAAAGAAGTGGGTGGGAAGCCGTTTGAACCAATATCCATCTATACTGACAATCATGCATTTTTCCAACTTACCACAGTGTCACTCAACTATATATCTCTGGGATGTGTAAAAGGAAATATATCCAAAGGAGAGGCTACAGTCTTGGAACCTAATGGAACAGAGACAAAAGTATTATGTGAATTCCTCATCTTCCACGTATTAGTACATTTTGACTATCGGATGACTTTGTATGGGTATGTAATATTAGAAACATCTTGGAACTAAGAAAATTAAAAAGAAATTAAATAAGAATGTATTCATATATGCAAAAGAAGAAGCAAAGGAATAGTGAAACAGATCACATTTAAGTTCTCCTATAAATATATAAGGTTTCTTTCAGGATAACGTGCCAGGCAATGTGTAAGTAGAGATCTGTCCTTCCCATTACCCACTGCCACATTCAAGCAGTGCCATCAGTAATTTCTTATTTGTGTGTGTGTGTGTGTGTGTGTGTGTGTGTATGTGTGTGTGTGTGTGTCTGTTGATTCTAGTATCAAACCCAGAGTCTCTCATGTGCTACTATTACCAAGCTATATCCCTAGTGCCATTGTTTATTGTTCAAAGGAGAATTCTTCTGTACCTTCCCTCATAGATGGAGTAATAGGATACTAATCACTAATGTTCGAAACAATTATCTAAGATCAGTTGTTAGAATCATGGTGAATTCATACTCTTGATTGGAAGAAGCAAAAAATAGGCATAAGAAGTATATCCATAATTGGAAACAGAGCCTTAGTTCCTTGGGGGTGGGGTGGAGGGTAGGGTTAACTATTATCTTTCTTTCAGTTTAAAGTCCACCACAATAAGAAAAATACTCTTCTAAAAGAGAAAGGTGGCAAATATGTCATAGGTAATTTTGCCTTAAAGTATGTAGGTTTTATTTCTGAAGAAAGATAAAAATGAAAATTTCCCAGTCAGACCTGGATCTCCCTCCAGCCTCTTTCTATGCCTACTGCAGCCAAGTAGAAGCTCCCTGAGGCTGATGGACACCGGATCCCAGAGTGGAGCTCCCCAGGGAAGGGGGTCAGCAGAAAGATGGCAGCAACACAGCTCGCTACAGAAAAGCTCTTTCTAGGGCCTTTTGCTTTTTGTTGTCTGCTAAAATACCCACCTGCAGGGAAGCAGAAAGATGGCCCATGGTGCCACATGGCAGGTCATGAGGAATCTCTGTCTACCAATGCTAAAGTAGAATAACCTCTAGACAGCTGTGAGGCTCCATATAGGAAAGTATTAGTCAAGTCTCATCTTCTCAAAATCAGGTTGTCAATGATTAACCAGTACAGGCTCATTTGTAATTTGTCACAAAATTAAAGGGAAAACTAAAATTTTTAATGAAAGCCTACCCAGGATGCCTGCCAAGAGCAGGCAGACGTGTCTGGCTAGCTCAATAATGGAGCACTTCTCCCTTTGTGCAAACCCCTGTCTTCACTGTCTTTATGTTACTAATGGCCTTGCAATGTTACTTAAAATGTAATGAGACATTTCTTCCTCTGTATAACCCATATGCTATATAACTCATTGCCTGATGGTGTGACCTGAACTATTTAAACTCCCTCAGCAACCCAAAATGTCACTCAACCGTCCGATCATATGCACCAATTCTGACTATGCACCTCCCCAATTACTTTCCCTTTAAAAGACATGAAACCCACCCAGAGGGCTGTGGAGGACCACTTGAGCAACTCTCCTTGAAAAAAAGAGCAGCTGTGCCTGACCCTGTGTCCATGTACTGACTGGTACTGAGCTAGCTAGGACTTCAGTTGTCTTTAAGCAATGCATATTGGTCTAGCTGAGGAGCTTGTGGTAGTCTTTGAAGATTACTCACATGTTTCTCTGATAACTTACACCTGCTTTAATATGAAGTGGGTCAAGACAAATTGAAGAGCCAGTACTCCATGCTGTTGACTGGGATCAAGCCTCAAAATAGAGTCTATGACTTTCTGAGTCTTGAAAAACTACACCTTACAGCTGAAGCACAGAACCCTAACACATTAGATACTATCTCAATAGTATAATGCAAATTACTTTTTCTGCATTTTCTTCTCTTTGCATATGACAGAGGTAAACGCAGGCCTCCTACCTAGCCCAGCTCACAGTACTCACCTACTTCCTGCCATTCTCAGCCACTGATCCTCAAGCCACTCTTCCTTCATGACTAGAAAAAACCTAGGTTTGGCCCTGGGTAGTGGCCTTCATTCCAGATAACCATCTTTGTGGCTAAACTTAGGGTCCCTTGGCTCCCCATAGCTATAAATATGCTTTTGTGTCTTTATTCTCACCATGGAGTACACTGAAGTGGTAGATTGGAATTAATTTGATGGGATTCCAACAACTTATCCATCAGATTATAAATATAAACTCTCTGGACTGAGATGAGGCCTAGAAAACGCTCTCCATAGTGGGGCTCTAGCTCTTGGAGAAATTCTAGTCAGAACCCCAACTGCATAATAAACTGCTCCCTAAACCTTCTCAGTGCCTCTTCTATTCATATTTGATCTGTTTTCTGTAACAAAAATACTGCAAGATACAACCCATGCCTTAAATCAGTTCTCCTTGGAAAGACAACTTTCTTTATAATCACCTAGTCCACAAAAGGGCCAGCTAATACTGGATTCTAAATGGATCAGGAATCATGCTTAATAAGGATGCAGGTACATTGCTTAAATTTCAACAGATCAGCAATAGCTCTGCTAACAGCTTTCCTCAAACCTCGGCTCTCAGGAGATGAGTCATTATTGAAGCCATTCCTTTCCAAAGCCCATGGTCTAATGAAGAAAGGGATAAACCAGCAGGAAAGAAAAGTGCTCTGTTTCAAATAGTCCCTTTATTCCAATGTTTTATCTTCTTTGAGGACATTCCTATACTGTCTTCATGGTTCCTGGTTTTCTGTTGCCAGCAAACAGAACTAAAGCACTTTTTTAAAAATCAGGGTGGGCTCAAAATTGGAATTAGTCATTCAAATCAACCCATAAACCTCAGATTCTTCTTGTAGAACATCAAGGCTAAAATTAAAAAAAGAGTTGCTCAGGGCCAGGGAGATGGCTCAGTGGAGTAGGCGTTTCCCTGGTAAATGCAAGGGCCTAAGTTCAATCCCAGGGTCAAAGATTCAGATGTGACCCAGCTGAATGAAACTGGTAATTCTGAATTTTTAGTTGATGAGAAGGATAAGGAAGATGTCTCAGTTATTCATCTCTCATTGCTGGGACAAATACCCAACACCCAAAATGAATGAAGAAAAGGTTTATTTAACTCAGTCAATGGAGGTTGCAGTCCATACTCAGCTAGTTCTAAGGCAGAGCAGCACATGGCAGAGGGCAACCGTTCATGGTGGTGGCAAAGAGCAAAAGAGCAAAGGCAGTGGCAGCAGCTCAGGCAGCTGGCTAGCCTCTCTCCCCTCCTCACATTGTACTATAAATTACCTGCCCCAGGGCAGGGGCAAGATCCACACTCACAATAATCAATCACAAACTCCAGAAGCTGCCCCATGACTGCAAGAGGCTTTGGGGGGACAACTAGACATGAACTATAAGAGAAAGCAAGACATTAAGCTAGACTTTTAAGAGTGGCCATCTAGTTTCTTCTTCCTTCAATGTACCTCGATTAGGGTCCCAGTAATGAGCAATCCTGGAGTTCTGCATATAAACTCAGAAAACAGGACCCAGGAAGGGCACTGTCTCAACACATGCAGTGCTGCATGTCCATTTCAAAGAAGATTCACAGGTGCTTCTGAGGAATGAGGATCTTGAACTAAACCAGTCAGACTTGAGCATCTTAGTGGTGGCCTCAGGGATCAAACAGGATTGGTGACTACAGTTTTCCTTATTGGGCTCCAGCTTTATAAACAGAACCATCCTTTCTACTATACACATAGTAAATCTACTCATTGTAACATTTATTTCCTGATCAAAATCTTTATGAAATACTTCCATCAACTTCTCTGTTTGTCCTTGTAGAACTTTGAGGTTTGATAATAGTTATGTTATCAGCAATAACTGTAATTATTATTTAAAATGTTGACTTGTGTCAGTGAGGACTGAGGACATAGGAGAACCTGTACTATAACATCATTCAACTCAGTTGTGTCTGAAATTTTCTGATTAAGGAGATTATGGGGCCACAGAGGAATGTGATTGATGATGTAGTGTGTGCCTAAAGAGAGTCACATGGAGAGAAAATATTCTCTCAGGCTTTCATAGAGAGCAAATTGGTCAAGCAATGGCCGTGGCTCATCCACATGGCTGACACTGACAAAGGATCTACAAAGTGCAGTGCAGGGTTTCCTGAGAGGACTTGACTAACCTTGTCAGATACAAAATTTACATTTCTTGTTATATATGTCTTGCTTTATTTCAGTCTTAACCACCCAGCAGAAAAGTGTAGAAATGAGGAATGAAAAGTGAAGCCATGTTAATATGCTGAGCTGTGGAAGGCTCAAGTCAACAGCTTTGGACGTTGCTAGTCCTGTGGATAACCCACTACTATATTGGAATATTTTGCTGAATTCATGCACCTACAATATTTGGATGGCAAAAGAATATCCATCTCTGACAAAACTAAACAAAAAAGGAGATATAAATGAAGGACAATTTTGTATCTGTATATACAAAATAGGATAGATACATATCTAGTTTCTCTTAAATCAATAAAGAGAAAGAATTGTACTAATAGTGTTTGGACAGGATAGCATGTTTGTATCTTGTGCTAAGAATGATTACTACAAAGACAGCAATATGCAATGTATTAATTGCTGTAACTCTCTTACCAACCTGTTTTGAAGCTGTCTCATTGCAACTTTTTCTCAATAAACTTAATAATAAAAAATAAATTGATGCTAATAATCATGCATATTCATAAGGTATGATGTAATGTTTTGAAACAGGTACGAAGTATGGTTTTAAAAAAGCGAATATTTGGACATTATACTATTTTGCTGAATTCACTCACCTACAATACTTAAATAACAATGGAATACCCATCTCTGACAAAACTAAACAAAAAAAGGGGATATAAATGAAGGACCATTTTGTAGTGAAAAAATATATACATCCAAATTAGTTAGGATAGATATACAGCTACTTTCTCTTAATTCAATGAGAAGAAAGATTCATACTAATACAATTTGGACAGGATATCATGTCTGCTTCTTGTACTATGAATAACCATATGAAGACAACAATATGCAATGCATTAATTATCGTAGCTGTCCTACTAACATGGTTTGAAACTGTCTCATTGCAGTTTCTCAATAAAATTAATCAAAAAATTTTTTGACTTGTCCACTTGAAGTTAGCATTGTCCAAGCCACTGGTTTGGGAGGAAATACATAAGAAGTGAAACTTCAGTCTCAAGTATAATTCTGTAGGGAACATGTTGGTTCCCTAAGAGGTTTTCTCCATTGCATCCTGGTTAAAAGGAAGACAACGCTTTTGGAGTATAATAAAAACATCTAGGGCCTGCTTCACACCTAAAGTATCATTTTATTAATATTCTTGACATAGCCTTTTATCATCATTATGCTATATATTAAAGTTTTTATCAAGAAACTATTAATTCATGTCTATAAAGTCGGAAATAATAGTCCCTGACTCCTTTCAAAATAAGCTGTCATTATCCTTCAAAATATTCTATTTAATGTGGGGGGTATGATTTTATTTTCTTGTTTTACATGTCACATTATGCTTTACTCTCATAAATGCTCACTCAACCTTCCACATTTTAAATTTATCAGTAGTAAAATAAGCATAGCCATTTTAGTTTCTGTCACATAATAGTTTTGTTTGCCTCCAAAGCTTGCTTGAAATTTAATTCAGCTTTAGTGCAGGGTTTGTGGCTTTAATAAAGAAGAAGCTCAGGGCCGGCAAGATAGCTCAGCAGACTAAGTGCCTGCCTAGGCAAGCACGGGGACTGGGGTTTGATCCTGTATGCCAAATGCTGAGATGGCCCTGCCCTCAGGTGCACTGAGCCGGCCAATTTAATTTTTTATTAAAATTAAACTGTTTTCAGCCCTGGTGAGGTTGAAAACAGAAGGATCACTATGAGTCTGAGCTGTGTAGTGAGACCCTTTACCAAATACATTAAAATAAATAAATAAAAATAAAAATCTCAGAAGCATCATGGTGGAAAAGACAGACGATTTAAACAACTGGCACTCTAAAGAATGTACCCTTGTGTACAGTAGACTGATGGCACCAGCTGGCCAAGTCAAGATTTTCGAACTTTGGTGAAGAAATGGATGGTTTCGTGATGCTGCTAACCCAAACTAAGTAGGAACAAGAACTAATTACATGGGACAGGATAGACCTATGAGGAAAAATTTTAGTGTTCTATTTTCCACAAATAAAAGTCCTTTTTGTTTCAACTAATGTAAAATGGAACCATTTAGTGCATACTGCATGGGTGAGTGGAGCTGAAATATGTGCACATCATCCCAGGCTCGCTAGCCTGAGTTTAGTCATCAAATGTCTTCACTGTTTTTGTGGTAAGGTTATGACATGTGCATATGCAGTAATAACCTACCTACCTTTTAACCAGGGTATAGATGAGAAAATCCATTATGTAACCAATATCTTGCCTACAATGTTGTATTTGAGAATGAAGCTCACTGCCTCTGATAAAATGGGCCACTTAAATTCCACTGAGAATTTTACTTAGTATGAGCAAAGTGAAGCAGGCATCTCTCTCTCTCTCTGCATCAATCTTCCTGTACAAAAGCATCAGACTGGGCACTGCACGCCCACTGCCCTGTTATTAGAAGTGACAACTGTGTGATTTTTGAGTCCAGGCTACAGGGTAACAGGAAAAAGCATGTTGAGGAGAAACAGCTGGTGACTGAGGCCCATCATGACACAAGTGGCCCCTGGCAGGAGATATAAGGGCAGGCCTTCCCCAGGATGAATCAGACCTCGGCCCGTTGACGAGCTGTACCTCCTCAGCCCACCTCTCCTAGACACACCAACACTGGGCCACATTTTGCACTGGAGCCTCAAACTTATGATAACCTGATGGGTTTCATGATCACTCTCTATAGTAAGATTTACATACGGTTTAACATACTCACAACACAGCTTCGCAAATGGACAGAGAATTTGCATCTCAGTGCAAAGTAAGTTGTACTTGACATTCTTGATGAATGTACTGACATTCTTGATGACATTTTATGATCAGTATGTTATATAGTAAAGTTTTCTCTGAAAAATTATATTAATACATTTTTATAAAATCAGAAAGAGTAGTCCTGATGTTTTTCAGCACAGGCTTTGTCATTATCTTTGAAGACATTCTGTTTAAGGTGGTGGGTATGAATTTATTATCATGTTTTTATGTCACATTATTAATTATTCTTATAAATTTTCCCTGACACAATGCCAAAGAAGAGTGGTGATAATAGTCACACATACATAGCAAACTTTCCAGGTCAAATAAGCTGCCCAAAACAGTCTGTCTGGTGAAAATTTGCTGAACAGGAATTGGCTTAAAAGTTTCTACACAATTAGCCCAGTCCACTTAAAGACATTAGTTTTAAAGTTCACATCTAAATGTTAAAAAAGGAAAGCAAAATTAATATTTATGAAGCATCTATATTCTAAAATCTATGTTGGATGCATTATAAATAGAAGCTTAATGTTAGGAATACTAACTTCCTGGTAAGATTAAAATAGATTATATTCATTTAATCTGTTTAAAAAGCTTCCTAAATAATATCAGAGATTTTTAGATTCTGAAACAATCACATTTTTTGCCACACTTGTAGATACCAAGGAATTTCTTTTCTAATTTATAAAATGTCAATTTATTACCAAAATCTGTTTGAAAAGATGGTGTATCGATTCACTTCTATGCTCATTAACCTCAGACAGCCAGCTGCTCCACGCACAAGCAAGCACACACACACACTGTGTGCTTATTCAAGGCTACCGTACTGCAGCCACGGACTGGCTCCGCGTCGGGCTGAATATCCACGCTTTGCTCTATATAATCCGCAAACTGAAGGTAAGATGAACGAAGGATGGTCAGATGCTTCTCTCTCACTTTCCTCAAAAGAGCAACTCTGCTCCTGTCAATCAAAGTCTAGTAGTTATGAAGAGGCACCAGTTTGAAAGGGCACTAGAGGATTAGCTGGTCTCCGATTTCTAACCATCGGGGCATCCCCAGGTCTGGGAGCACGGTGCGTGCCTCTGGAAAAGAATGGGCTCAAGCCGCTAGACCCGGCCCGTGCGCTCGAATGGGCGGCGGCCAGGACACCAAGCCATACCTGACTCTCTCCATGGCTCCTCCCGCTGTCAGCTCTGAAGATGGATTTGGGCTTCCGGGACTTGAAATTGCCCATGATGGGTCTCAGTGCGCCGTCCACCCCCAGGGTCTGCTCCACCTGCTGCGCCTCACGCCAGGGAGGTACGTGCTCCGCTACTTGAGCGCCAGGGTCCGGATAATTCTCTTTATTTTCATCTCTAGATGAAAGAGGAAAGACTAAATTTAGACAGATCCACAAATGGAGTAAACCTGTGTGGGAAGAGGGGGGTTAAGATATGAAGTATTGCTGTATTTATATTTAGCAAAACTTCTAATGTAGACTTAGTTTTATAAGAATTTAAGAAATATGAATCCCATGTTTTATATCACTTTATATCCTTTCCAATCTTTGTGAATAGATACTTTTTTGTGGTTAGTACTCCATACAAATATCATTTCAACTTTTTCACTGTAAAATATTTTCACATATATTTTCCTTCACATTATTTTTTTACTCAAAACGCAAATGCAGTGCAATAATGCATTACCTCACAATATCTCCCTTCCAGTTACATAGTAACACTTCTACTTGGAACCATTTGGCACATTTTTGCTTCATTTTGCTGAGAATCAAGTGAACACTAAGAACATAAGCAATGGGGCCTTTCCTTACACAGTCAGTCTTGTCAACCCTGGCCATCTTTCACACTACATCACCCAGGGCACAAGGACCAGCCACTCCACCAGGCCTCATGCTGCCTTACTAGATGCTCCCATAAAAGAGTTTTAGCAGGGGCACCTGGAAGCACTTCCTTAAGACTCAAAGG